>DWRH01000032.1:0-43424 GCA_022318365.1 Anthoptus insignis
TAAGTTTAAAACCTTAATTTAGTAACTGTTTCTAAGACTCAAACATTTTCCCAACTACAAATTTATGTAGGAAGGTTCTCTGACTCCAACAAATTGTAGCAATATATTTTTTCTATGGTGACATCGTCGCATGCAGAAAAATAATAACCGCGAACAAATAAAGACACTTTATCATCAAGTCTCTTAAAATGATTACAAAAGTATAAGGAACGACCGTGCAATATGGTCGTTTATTATATTCTGGCTGATTTATTTCTATATTAGGTACAGAAAAACAAAGTAGGGGAATGAGGTATAATTGGACCAGCTTTATTTATACCTTTCTCCGGCGTTCAGGTTTTGTGTCCTTGTTAGGGGTGTAAGGGGTGAGATATGAAAGGAGTAGCTCAGTGAGTACCAGCCCTAAGGTACCAATTTTGTTTTGAGCCATATGTCACTAAAGTGGTTTGGGTATAGTTTATTGGATTGAACTTCCGCTTTCCGCTATTTTGCTGAGTTGTGCGCTTATAATCCTCTCGATTATGCGAATTCAATTGCATACTTGAACGACAGTTTGTTTTAATAGTGGTGCCCTTAGTTCTCTCCGCTAAACCTGAATAACTTTTTTGTAGAAAATCCATTTTTCTCTCGCAATTTCAACCACAGAAACATTTGTTATTTAGGATTAAAAGATTCTTTTAAAGTAATAAAAAAGTATTGTCAATATATTTTTATCATTTATTAAAAACAAACGTACAAAGAGTAATCTTGATCTATTCAGTGGTATAAGACGGTAGAATTTAAAACAAAAGATTTTATCATATACACCGAATACAAAACTTATTGTAAATTTTCTTATAAAACTAAACCAGCTTTTGGAGTTTAATGGATTCCTTTTTGGTGTTTTATCAATTCCTTTTGATATTCGTTGAGATGTGACTCTTCGCTCTGCAGGCAGAACCAATGTCACATTGTCACTTTTAGCACCTTATACAAATTATAAGCAGTGATAGCTTAATGGCTTAAACGTTGGTCTCTCGAACGGAAGATCCCGGGTTCAAATCCTGCGGCTCGCACTTCTAATTTTCAAAGTTATGTGCGTATCAGATTTAAATTGACACTTTCTAATGTGTATGGAAAATATTGTGAGGAAACATGCACGCATGAACTTCGGCGATCATCTCGGTCTGGACTCATTCAGCGTTAAGCTTTATGTCTTTTTGGGTTTATCTGCTGTCGTTCTTCTGCTTCGTTATGGGGGACAAATATTCCAGTATTTTAAAAGCAGAAAGAGTGAGAATGAACGTTCACCCGCATCACAAACAACAACTGAATTGCCCCCAACCTCGCCTTACGCCGGCACGCTGATAGATCTTAAGCAGGCCCTGCGTTATCAGTATGGTCGCTGTTGGCGGCGTAAAGTCACATTCCTGATGCTGACAGGTCGTAGTGTTGATGTTGAGTCCCTGTCTCCCGGGCTCAGTACTCAGCTCTGGCTGGAAGACCAGGGTACCGTTTTGTTGTGGGGAGGTGATATTGATATGCCGCTGAACAGTGACTGGTTCAGCAGTGTGCGTAGACTGTGCCATCGTCCTGTAGATGCAATAGTCTGGGTGACCTCTGCATGGGGGCAATATGCAACACTCAGTCAGCCAGCAAAGGATGACGTTCTGTCATCAGATGAAATGGACCGTATTTCCAGTCGTATTACCTCCCGCTTTGAACTGCTTGGGTGGACATTACCTCTTTATATCTGGTCAGTCTCTGCGGTAAGTCAGCAACAAGGGCGCATTACACAGCCTGTCGGATATTTGCTCCCGGCGCGCGCAAAACCAGCAGATATTGATACCCAACTTGCAGGTTTATGTGAAAAACTCACCGCGCCGGGAATACAACAAGTCTGTATTGATCCGAAATATACCTATTTGCTTGATCTGGCCTGCCAGTTTTCTTTGTCACCGCGCAGTATAGGCGCCCCGCTCGCCGTGCTGCTGAATCCTTATCGCCCGTTGCCGCTGGCAGGCATGATGTTCAGTCCACCGGCGTTGGACGCAGCCAGAGAGATTAAACACCATTGGGGCAGGGATAATCGCTGGGATTTGTTACTGACATCGCTGCCTGAACTTCCTGCTCAATTACTCGCTAAAAAACAAACTGTTGGGGTATGGCGTGCAATACGCATACTCCTTATTGCCGGAATGGTGCTATGGGCCGCATGGATGGCTATTTCATATGTCACTAACCGCAGTCAGATTAACCGTGCGTATGCCGAGGCCGCGATGGCAACCCGGCAACAACAGCCGCTGGAACAACGTCTGCATGCGTTGCTTGCGCTGCAGAAAACACTGGCCCGTTTACAGTACCGTGCTGATCACGCCATACCGTGGTATCAGCTGGCCGGGCTGAGTCAAAATGATGCACTGCTGGCCGCTCTCTGGCCACGTTATCAGGAGAGTGCACTGCCTTTACTACGAGATGCTGGCGCGGCACAACTGCAGACTCAACTTGATGCTTTTACTGCACTGCCGCCTGGCAGTCCGCTGCGTGAGCAGCGGGCAAAAGCCACGTATGACCAGCTTAAACTCTACCTGATGCTGGCTCGTCCGGAACATATGCAGGCCACCTGGTTCAGCGCAGGGCTTCTACAAAGTTGGCCACAGCGAGAGGGAGTGAAAGACGGTATCTGGCAGGGCATCGCCCCGTCGCTGTTATCGTTCTATGGTGCACAGCTGGTGAGGCATCCGCAGTGGAAGTTACCGGTTGATGAGAGCATGGTCAGCCAGGTGCGTGCGCTGCTGGTTCGTCTAATGGGAGTCCGTAACAGTGAATCGACGCTCTACCAAAAGATGCTCTCTCAGGTGGCCCACCTTTATGTGGATATGCGCCTTGAAGACATGATTGGTGATACCGATGCTTCAAGCCTGTTCAGTACTACGGAAATTGTGCCGGGTATGTTTACGCGTCAGGCCTGGGAGCAGGCGGTACAGCCGGCCATTGAAAAAGTGGTGAAGGCGCGCCGTGATGAGCTCGACTGGGTACTTACTGACAGCAAGCGTCCGGTTAATCAACAGGATGAAATCTCTCCGGAAGCGCTGAAAAATCGCCTGACAGAACGATATTTTGCCGATTTTGGTGCCAGCTGGCTGGCGTTCCTGAATAGCCTGCGCTGGAACCCGTCTACCACGCTGTCGGATTCTATAGACCAGTTGACCCTGATGGCCGATGTGCGCCAGTCACCTTTGGTGGCGCTGATGAACACCCTGAATATACAGGGGCGCTCGGGGCAGACTGGCGACGCGCTGTCGGATTCGCTGGTCAAATCAGCCAAAAATCTACTGGGTGGCGATAACCGCGATGCCATTGACCAGCGTGCCGGAGTACAGGGTCCGCTCGAGGCGACTTTTGGCCCGGTGCTGGCGTTGATGGACAAAAACCGCCCGGGCGCTCAGGAGCAAAGTCTGCAGTCTTATCTGACCCGTGTGACGCAGGTGCGTTTGCGGCTGCAACAGGTGACCAATGCTGCCGACCCCCAGGCCATGACCCGGACCCTCGCCCAGACTGTGTTCGAAGGTAAGGCGGTCGACCTGACTGACACGCGTGACTACGGTAGTTTGATTGCGGCAGGTCTGGGTCAGGAGTGGAGCGGCTTTGGTCGCACAGTGTTTGTGAATCCGATGGAGCAGGCCTGGCAACAGGTGCTGACCCCGGCGGCGCAAAGCCTTAATGCCCAGTGGCAACAGGCGGTGATTGCTGAGTGGAACGCTGTCTTTGGCGGGCGTTATCCGTTCAATAACGCCAGCAGTGATGTATCCCTGCCGTTGCTTGCCAAATACCTCAATGCGGATTCCGGGCGTATCGCTCAGTTTCTGCAAAACCGTCTGAAGGGCGTACTGCACAAAGAGGGTAATCACTGGGTGCCGGACAGCATCAACTCACAGGGGCTTGCTTTTAATCCGGCGTTCCTCAGCGCCATCAACACGCTGAGTCACATTGCGGATGTTGCCTTTACCGAAGGCAATGCCGGGATGAACTTTGAACTGCGTCCGGGCACTGCTGATGGCGTGATGCAGACTGACATGATTATCGACAGCCAGAAGCTGACTTACGTCAATCAACTCCCCGCGTGGAAGCGTTTTACCTGGCCTGCCGATACCGAAGCCCCTGGTGCCAGCCTTAGCTGGATAAGTACCCAGACGGGGACACGTCAGTATGCCGATATTCCGGGTACCTGGGGGTGGATACGCCTGCTTGATAAAGCAGCGGTCAGTGCTTATCCGGGAGTTGGTAGCAGTTACAGTCTGAGCTGGAAGGCGCAGGACGGTCGCACGCTCAATTACACTCTGCGTACCGAAGCCGGTGAGGGCCCGCTGGCACTGCTTAAGCTGCGTAACTTCCGTCTGCCGGAGATCATTTTTAGCACGGCCGTGGCGACAGGAGCAGAGCCGGTTACCGTGGCGGGCGATGATGGAGAGGGGGGTACTGATGGGCAGCGTTAATGCCACACCCGGCGTCAGCCTGATGAAACAGGCGTCATCGCCCGCCGTGCCCCCTCAGTATGTGGTGCAGTCAGCTGTATTTTTCCACATGAAATACACCATGGTGAATAAAATGAAAATGGCAAACATGCCGGTTACTGTCTTGAACTTTTCTGAAGTGAAAGCAACATGGATGATTTAACCCTGCGTTATTACGATGCGGAATTGCGCTATCTTCGTGATGCTGCGAAAGAGTTTGCCCTGACCCACCCGGATCGTGCTGCGATGCTGGACCTGGATAAAGTGGGGACGCCGGATCCGTATGTTGAACGTCTGTTTGAAGGCTTTGCTTTCTCAATGGGGCGGTTGCGTGAAAAGATAGACGATGACCTGCCGGAACTCACCGAAGGGCTGGTCAGCATGCTCTGGCCACACTATCTGCGCACTATTCCTTCGCTCTCGGTGGTGGCACTAACACCGGCGCTGCATTCGATGAAAATGGCCGAAGTGGTGCCAGCGGGTCTTGAGATATATTCCCGCCCGGTTGGGCCAAAGAACACCGTTTGCCGCTACCGTACCACGCAGGATGTGATGCTTAATCCTCTGAGTGTCTCAGGGATCACCATGACCAGCGAACCCGATGGTCGCTCGCTACTGCGGATGCGCTTTACTTGCAGTAGCCAGGCTGACTGGTCCAGTGCTGATCTCAGCTGTCTGAACCTTTATCTCGGGGCAGATGCTCCGATCAGTAGCCAGCTACACTTGATGCTGACTAAGCGGCAGGCAGCATTGTATATGCGTCTGCCCGGGCAAGCCGATCGTATCCTGCTTGACGGGTATTTTTCACCGGGAGGATTTGCTGAAAAAGAGGGCTTGTGGCCGAAAGGTGATACCGCGTTTAGCGGCTATCAGTTGCTGCTGGAATACTTTACCTTTCGCGAGAAGTTCATGTTTGTCCATCTCCACGGGCTGGATGGAATTACTCCGCCTCCCGGGGCAGCGTATTTCGATATTGAAGTGGTGTTCAACACACAATGGCCTTCAGACCTGCCGGTTACTGAGGATGCTGTTCATCTCCACTGTGTACCGGTCATTAATCTGTTCACTCTGGAAGCTGATCCACTCACGATCACCGGTCTTGAAAGTGAGTACCTGTTACGGGCTAAACGATTGCAGGATGGGCATACTGAAATTTACACCGTCGATTCGGTCACCGGCTCAAACCGGACCAGTGACGCGGAGTATGTGCCGTTCAGCAGCTTTCGCCACCAGGGAGGGATGATGCGTCGTCACGCCCCGCCCCGTTACTACCACACGCGCGTGAAGCGTGGTGTGACAGGACTGTATGACACCTGGTTAATCCTTGGTGGCCATCAGTGGGAAGAGGATCGACTTGTCGATCGCGAAGCTGTGTCGTTACAAATCACCGGCACCAACGGCCAGTTGCCGCGTCGTGCGTTGCAGAGCACGCTGCTTGAACGTTGTGAACAGGTGGTGGATACGCCACTTTCGGTGCGCAATCTCTGTAAGCCTACACTGCCGGTCTATCCACCTGCGGAAGACCGATTCCACTGGCGGATACTGAGCCATCTTGGCTCGGGGTTTCTGAATATGATGAGTACAGCCGAGGTGCTGCGCGGTACGCTGGCGCTGTATAACTGGCAGGAAGATGAACTGAATACCCGGCGTCTGGAAGCGATTCAGCAGGTGGAGCATCATCGACTGGAGCGGTTCGAGCAGGGTTTCCTGTTACGCGGACTGGATATTGCGGTCACCCTCGACAGTAACGGCTTTACCGGGGAAGGCGATATCCATCTGTTTGGCGAAATGCTTAACCGTTTCTTCGCGCTCTATGCCGACATGAACCAGTTTAACCAGCTTTCTCTTATCGTTCAGCCAGAAGGAAAATGTATCCGGTGGAAAGAAAACCACAGCTCGCGCCTGCCAGGTTAATAGCCCAGCTAGGTGACCGGTTGCCGTACATTAATTTTTACCGTTTCTGCCAGTTACTGGAGCAAAGCCAGCCGGATAAACCTGTCATGGGGAGTACCTGGCAGGTGCGCCATGAACCGGTACGCTTTCGGCCCCATCCGGGTATGGGGTTCCCTGCCTCCGAAATCAAAGGGGTAGAGCCGTCTGAGCATTCACATCAGCCACCCACTGTACGCATTACCTTTATGGGGCTCTATGGTGTGGAGTCGCCACTGCCGACGCACTATATCGATGACATTACTCAGCGGCGGGAGGGGTACGAGGCGACTGCCGATTTTCTCGATATCTTCAATCACCGACTGATTGCCCAGTATTACAGAATCTGGCGTAAATACTCGTACCCGGCGAGTTTCAAAGAAGGTGGTAAAGACAACATCTCGCAGTACCTGTTGGGACTGGTAGGGCTGGGAATTGACGGCTGTACCGACAGTATCGCTGCACCCGCTTCACGCTTTCTGGCGTTGCTGCCGGTGATGTTGTTGCCAGGGCGTACGGCAGAAGGCATGGCTTCTCTGGTTCGCCTGCTGGCACCTAATACCCAGGCTAAAATCTGGCACCACGACAAACGCCGTGTGCCCCTTAAGAAACCCCTGACCATGAGTGTGCGTCAGCCCGTCACACTGACAAACCGTCCGGTGATGGGCAATTATGCCACCGACGTGAACAGTCAGGTACTGATGCGGCTGACCACCATCGATCGCGATGAAGTACAAGGCTGGTTACCGGGTGGCGAGCTTCATACCGATCTGATTGCGCTGTTGCATGTCTATCTTGGTTCGCGCCTTGATGTCCGTTTGCAACTCTGTGTTGACCGTAGCTTGCTTCCTGATGCCACTATGAGCAGCAAACCCAGAGTCGGTGCGGTGCAGTTGGGACGTACTGCCGTGATGAGGCCGTTGAATGTGGCGAGCCGTGAAATACCCACCAAAATCTTAACCATTAATCTGGGTCGCTATCAGCGAGTTCAGGAAGATTTTCACCGTAGAGAGACTGATGAAGATGGCGAATACCGCTGGTAAATATCCCCTGGTTGCTCTGGCCGCAGGCATCATGCTGATGCTGGCAGGCTGTGGGCTGACCCAGAGCGTTACTGACGGCACTGTTGCCGTGACCAAATCGATTTTTTACAAGCAGGTGAAGACTCTGCATCTCGATATTCGTGCCCGTGAGGCCATCAATAATAATGCCAGCGGTGTAGCGCTGTCTGCCGTGGTACGAATTTATCAGATTAAAGACCGAAAAACTTTCGACAGCACAGACTATCCATCCCTGTTTAAGGATGACAGTCAGGCTATTAAAGCGGACCTGGTGGCAGAGAAAGATATCCGCCTGCAGCCTGGAGCTTCAGTTCTGGTTGATATGCCAATGGAAGAGAGTGCGCAGTATGTCGCGGTTGCCGGGATGTTCATCTCCCCGGACCAGACAAATAACACCTGGCGTGTGGTACTGAGCCGTGACGAACTTGATCCAGACAAAGCGCGGGTGGTCGAGGCAGGAAACAACCGACTCACCCTGAAGGCGTTAAAGGAGAAGTGAGTCATTCATTCCCAATCCTGAAATGAACGAGCGACGACATAAGTTGCTAACGGGCAGAGTTTCTCTGTCCGCTTTTTTGTTCTTTGTTGAACGTCTGCAGTAGGTGCGCTTTCAGTAAAGAATCCACAATTTGCGAACCTGACCTTATGTGCCCGGTCTACTTAACGGGAGATAACGAGGGGCTGGTAGCGTGTCATGGAATCACTAAGAGAGAGAAAAATGGAAAACTCAGCCATCCTTTTACGTCGTCTTAATCCGTATTGTGCCCGTGCCCTGGAAGGCGCTGCTTCACTGTGCCAGACGCGCGCCCACGCGGAAATTCTACCAGAGCACTGGCTGCTGAAACTGCTGGAGCAGGGTGAAGGTGACCTGACCGTACTGGCGCGTCGCTACGAGTGGGATATGGACAGCATCTGGCAAGATTTACTCGGCTGGCTGGATAAACAACCGCGCTCGGTACGCCACCGGCCACAGCTTGCGCCGCACCTCCAGATGCTGATGCAGGAAGCCTGGCTGATTGCCTCACTGGCGGGTGAGGAACAGATCCGCAGCCATCACCTGCTGATGGCGCTGGTTGAGAAACAAAGCCTGGTGCGCTGCGAGGGGCTGTGGCCATTACTGACCCTGGGGCAGAGTCAGCTGGAGCGTCTGCGTCCGCTGCTCGATGCACAGTCTGATGAACGTCCGGAAGTGCAGCTCGACGCCGCACTGGATCAACATCACAGCAGCGAGCTGGAATGGGGGGGTAGCCCGGCAGGAGGAGAATTGAAAGAGGGTGAACTCAATCCGGCACTACAAAATGCACTGGACAAGTTCACCCTCGATGTTACCGCGAAAGCAAAACAAGGCAAGATTGATCCTGTATTTGGTCGTGATAGCGAAATTCGTCAGATGGTGGATATCCTTTCTCGTCGCCGCAAAAATAACCCGATTCTGGTTGGCGAACCGGGTGTGGGTAAAACGGCACTGGTGGAAGGCCTGGCGTTGCGTATTGCTGAAGGTAATGTCCCTGACGCTCTCAAACCGATCATTCTGCGCACCCTTGACCTTGGTCTGCTACAGGCGGGCGCCGGTGTAAAAGGTGAGTTGGAACAGCGCCTGAAAAATGTCATTGATGCGGTACAACAATCACCGGTGCCGGTGCTGTTATTTATTGACGAAGCACACACTATCATCGGTGCCGGTAATCAGGCCGGTGGAGCGGATGCCGCTAATCTACTGAAACCGGCACTGGCACGAGGTGAGCTGCGCACCATCGCAGCGACCACCTGGAGTGAGTACAAACAATATTTTGAACGCGATGCGGCACTGGAACGTCGCTTCCAGATGGTGAAAGTGGACGAGCCAGATGACGATACCGCCTGTCTGATGCTCAGAGGCCTGAAATCACGCTATGCCGAACACCACCAGGTTCACATTACTGACGCTGCCGTGCGTGCCGCGGTGACACTCTCGCGCCGTTACCTGACCGGGCGTCAATTACCTGATAAGGCGGTCGACTTGCTGGACACTGCCGCCGCGCGCGTGCGCATGAGCCTTGATACCGATCCCGAAGCCATTGTGCGGCTAAAAGCCCGGTTGACGGCGCTGGAATATGAACAACAGGCTCTGCTGGACGACATTGCTGCCGGTTGTCACTCTCATGATAACGGTCCTGAGATGATTGAGCAGCAACGCAGTGAATTACAAAACGCACTTGACGCGCTGGAGAACCGTTTCAGTCAGGAGCAACAGCTGGCCCGGCAACTGGTGGCCAGCCGTCAGGGCACCGGCACGCAGCAGGAGGCCTTCAGTCTGCAGCAACAATTGCAGCAGACGCAGCAGGACGAGGTCCTGGTCGAGGTGAATGTGGATACCCGTACGGTGGCTAATGTGATTGCCGACTGGACAGGTGTGCCGCTCTCTTTACTGATGAAAGATCAGCAGACCGAATTACTGACGCTCGAAGACGAAATCAGCCGCCGGGTGGTCGGTCAGGCTTTGCCGCTCACCGCCATCGCGCAGCGACTGAGAGCAGCGAAAACCGGCCTTACTTCAGAGAATGGTCCTCAGGGGGTCTTCCTGCTGGTGGGGCCGAGTGGGGTTGGCAAAACCGAAACGGCACTGGCACTGGCGGATGTGCTGTATGGGGGGGAGAAGTCGCTGATCACCATCAATCTGTCTGAATACCAGGAGCCGCACACGGTTTCCCAGCTGAAGGGTTCGCCGCCGGGATACGTAGGTTATGGTCAGGGCGGTATTCTCACTGAAGCCGTGCGTAAACGGCCTTACAGCGTACTGCTGCTGGATGAAGTGGAAAAGGCGCACCGGGACGTGATGAACCTGTTTTACCAGGTATTTGACCGTGGTTTCATGCGTGATGGTGAAGGGCGTGAAATCGATTTTCGCAATACGGTAATCATCATGACCTCTAACCTCGGCAGCGACTCGCTGATGCAGCTGCTTGAAGAACAACCGCAAGCGAGCGAGAGTGATGTGCAGGAATTACTTCGTCCTCTGCTGCGCGACCATTTCCAGCCTGCCTTACTGGCGCGTTTCCAGACGGTAATTTATCGTCCGCTGAATCCGACAGCGATGCGCACTATCGTCGGGATGAAACTCGCCCAGGTTAGCCAGCGTCTTGACCGCCACTATGGGCTGAGCACCCACATCGACGAGAGCGTGTATGACGCACTGACTGAGGCCTGTCTGCTGCCAGATACCGGCGCCCGGAATGTAGACAGTCTGCTCAACCAGCAGATTTTGCCGGTGCTTAGCCAGCAGCTGCTGACGCACATGGCCGCACAACAGAAACCGCGGTCACTGACGCTGGGGTGGAATAAGGACGACGGCATTAAACTTATGTTTGAACATGATGAAGCAATATACCAGTAATAATGTAGTTTTAATCACGAAATAAAAGGGAATTAAAAACGATGTTAAAAAAATTGGCCTTATTAGCAGCTGTAAGTGTATTTTCCAATGTGGCAAATGCCGGATTATTTGACTCCAATGATTTCAAATGTGGAAGAGATGATGCCATTAAAGCACTGTCTGAGTACATCAAAAATGAGGCGTCAGGTCTACTTCAGCGTGATTTTTTGACCAAATCTAAATATCGCTATGATAAACCTGTCGCAGCCTATCAGAGCAAGTTAGACAGTATTGCTATAACAGTGACAAACGTATCAACTGTAGGGGATGGAAATTATGGTTTGAAATGCAGTGCAACTGTTGCATTGCCAATCCCACAGGAAACACTGGACATTGTCAGTAGCGCTCCCAATTATTTATATTCTGTAACCGGGGCGGATGGGAAAATTAATAATGGCAGTGTGGTCTGGAACGATATTAGTTATAGTGCAAAGCTGGCAGATAATAAAAAAGACATCATCTTCAGTAATTTTAGCAGGACCACTATTGTTGACGCGATGTTTAATGTCAGCGTTCTGTCAGAAAATAAAGATAAAATTGTCAAAACTGTATCTCAGGTGGCATTGAGTACAGCCCGCTCGGACTATATGTCTGCAGACAGAGAGTTAAATGCAGTCTGGAAAGAACTTCCTGAGTCAGCCAGAAACGCATTGAAAAAAGAGCAACTGACATGGGTCAATGAAAAAGTGAAAAACTGTGGGAGTATTTCAAGTGCATCTTCTGAAACAAATAGTGTTGATCAAAGAACAGCTATTTATCAATGTCAGGCCAAAATGACAGATGAACGCATTTCTTATTTAAGCGGAAATAATAACTAAACTATCTCAGAGGTGTGTTTTTTAAAATACACCTCTGAATAAATAGAAGGTGAGTAATTTGGCGGTTTTATCTGAGCAGGTAACATTACCCTATTGTCCTGTCATTAGCTTTATTTGCAAAAGATAAGTGACTATAAAATATCATAACTGCCAACGTGAAAGCTAAATTCATCGATAAGCTGAGTATCATTTTTGTTATTCTGCCACTATTCAGTATAACTACGAATAATTTACCCGAATGAATTCGGAATTGAAGGAATTAATGGGTTTTATTAATTAATGAGGTTTTTATATATTATTTTTATTTTTAATAACTCTACTTGAATTTAACTTGTCATCTATTTATTGTCTTTTCATTATGTTTTTTTGTTTTTCCGTGACGCTAGCAGGTGGTCGTTTTTGTTTTTTAGTTAAGAATTATAAAAAATAAACATTCATAACGATAAGCCAGACAGACTATGCATCTCAAAAACGCTTTTTTTGATATGAAAGCTACATTTTAAGAGAGATAGTCGTCATAATGCTTACCTGCTATTGCCCTATTAGCTCAAAAAAAGACAACAGGCATAGAAGTAGCGTCATATTTGAATGCTATTCTTGCTGCAGCACGAGCAGGACACTATTTCTATTTTTCTGTAAGCAGAACTATTTCACAAGGTGATGGACCGTCTGATGTGTTTTTATTACAAGCCGGGTGGATAATTAATTTCAGGAAAGACTATGAAGAACAAAATTTGTATGGGTACGTTGGTTCTGGTGTGTTCACTGACCACCAGTCAACAGGCGCAAGCATCCGCGGATGCGAGCAGTTGCCTCTGGGGAGACGCGGGATGTGCTCTGGAAAGTTATCCGTTCCTTGATGTATCTAATGATACCCGGGATAATTTATTACGCCTGATCAGTGAGCGTAATGATCTGCCTTTACCCATGCAACCGATCCCCGATGATTTCACAAAAAATCGTCATTTCTTTTTCGGGGCGCATCTTGATGGTAGTTTCAGTGAAATGCCAGTATCGCCAACCGGGATCTCAGCGCCGCTGCTTTCGCCAGTCAGTGAACCACTAAAATCCCTGGGTCTTGAGTCTCTGATAGCCAATTATTCCAGTGCTGAGTCGAACTTTCGTGAGAACCGGTTTGTATCAATGACGCCGGAATCTGATGCCAATTTTTTTAATGCATTGCTTGCAGATAAAACGCTGACTCCAGAGCAACGTCAATCTCTGGCAAAAGCGAAAATTCATCTCACTGTGAATGCCGATAAAGAAAAGACAATTGATGCGTTAAATTTCCCCGACGGTTCTGATGCGCAGCAGTTTAAATTGTATCTTCTGGCGGCCAGTTATTTTTATGCCGGACAGTATGAACAAGCGCAGCAGCTCTGGTTATCACTCAAAGAGGCTTCCCAGCCATGGCTGTCAGAAAGCAGTAGCTACATGCTGATGCGCAATGCATTAAATAAAAGTAGTCAACATGCAACAGGAGAGTATGACTATTTTGATGTTGAAAAAATTGATCATACCCCAGCGTTAGAAGCCCTGAAATGGGCCGGGGATTATCTTCAACAGTGGCCTTCAGGTCGATATGCCGACTCAACATCAGGTCTAAAAAGACGAATTAACTGGTATTTACAAAACTGGGATGAGCTTGCAAAGCTGTATCAACAGCAGCTGGAAAAGACTAAAGATCCTGCTGCGCTGATCGCCCTGGTGTCAGAAGCTGACTCGAAGTTGTTGAGCAAAGATATGACCTGGAATGCTGACTACTTCCTCACTGCAGCGGATTCACCATTGTTAACCTTTATTCAAACGTTACGTTTAATGCGTGTAACGCAATGCAATGAGCATGATCCATGCGTGGATGAGGGCTATCTGGCGCAAATAAAGCCTATTTTCGAGTCGTCAAATGCACTGGCATATTGGGAGTATCTTCAACTGATGTTGAAATATTCGAAAAAAGAGTATTTAGCCGTGCTTCTCGACGTCAGACCGGTGACAACATTACCGGGTAATAATATCCTGGTATTCAGTGGTCAGGTCCTCTATGGCAAGGCACTGATGGCGTCAAATCAATGGGAAAAAGCCCGTGAGCACTGGTCGGCATTATTACGCTCAAGTCAGAATGTGGAGCAACAGCAATTTTTGCAAAGTGAACTGGCTGCGACCCTGGTGCTATCAGATAAAACAGCAGACGTTTTTGCTGACAACAGCCAGGTGACCAGCCTGAGATATCGTTCTGTGATATTGAAAGCTCATGCCTCGCCAGAATTGCTTCGCCAGCAGGTGAAAAATGCGCCGAATGATCAAGAACGCACCATCGCTTTGCATTCATTATTGATGCGTGACCTTATCACTGCGCATTATGCTGACTGGCTGACGGATAAAAAACTGTCCGTACATATCACTCATCCTGTCCTGAGTGAGGATTTTTCAGATGTGAATGTAAGCGTATTTGACTGGTCTGGTGAGGATACCGGGAAGGGCTATTATTGCCAGTCTCTGGAAAAAACGGTCACTATATTGAGCAAAAACAGCAAGGATGGTCATGCCCTGAACTGCTTTGCAGAATTTATACGCACCACAAATGCAAAAATTGATTTGTGGGGAGATGGTTATGGTAATGGCGATCTTAGCCAGACGTTACCTAAAACATATGGCGAAGCACTGATTCAACCCAGTCGTCAGCACTACTATGAAACGGTCATTGCCAGCCCTGACAGTGAACCCGAAGATAAAAGCTATGCACTGTATCGTTCTGTGATGTGTTACGCACCGTCAGGGTACAACGACTGTGGGGGAGAAGAGGTTGATAAACTCGAACGCAAAGCATGGTTTACTCAATTGAAAACAAAGTATTCGGGGAGCCCATGGGCACAACAGCTTCGCTATTACTGGTAACGTTGTTGACGGTATGTTTACCTGCGATGGCGCAAGTGAATGCGGAAGAGTATCAGGCATTCTGGCTCTGGTCTGGGGTCAGACCGTCATCGCAGATGCAAAACGCGTTGGTGGTTTACCTGCATCAGGGCGAAATTATATCCCGGCGGGGGAAGGTGACTTTTCACCGCATGGGCGCGCCGGTCAGCCGTCTGAGGTTTCCGAAAGTCTGGCTGACCATACGCATTACGACCACAGAGATACCGGAACCAGTCTGGAAGCAGGCTATTACCTTAGTAGAGCGCTGGAAATTGGCCGGTAACCATGTCGTCGGTCTGCAGATTGATTTCGATGCTGCCACGCAGAAACTGGATCAATACGGCGATTTTCTCACCCGACTTCGGGCGCTATTGCCAAATGAGTATGCTCTGGGAGTTACCGGGCTGCTCGACTGGGCGAAAACAGGCAGTGTCGCTACGCTGAATACCTTGCCTGTCGATGAACTGGTGGTTCAGAGCTATCAGGGACGAAGTACAGTAGTGAATTACCGCGCTTACTTACCTGCGCTGTCACAACTCACTATTCCCTGGAAAATGGGGATCGTCCAGCATGGGCTCTGGGATAAAGAACAGGAGAAGAAGTTAAATCAGTCATCGTGGTTCAGAGGGATGGTGGTTTTTATGTTGAATTCACCGGAGTAATCGGTAAGCCGATTCGTTCTGGTTCGGGATACGTTTTGAGATTTCCGATTTCCTGGCGATCAACCGCTACGCTCTCGATGTTCAAGTTTGGTGTGTGCTCAGTGGGCGTTACGCATGATGATCTTGTCTTGCAGACTTATTGAGTATGTCGATATATCTCAAAAAAGGAAGCGTTAGTTCTGCAGGGATACTTACAGTTTTATGACCTGTTTTATGCACGTTGACTCTTTGTTCCAGTTTTATTTACGCAGTTTATGTTCGCTTCTATGCTGATGCGGCCCTTACGTTTTGGAAGAACAGTAACAAGATGAAAGGAGGGTACTAAGTGGGTAAACCGCGTTTCACAGAGGAACAGAGAGTAGATTTCCTTTCACAGGTCAGGAATGGGATGTCAGATAACGTGTTGTGTGAAAGATATAATTTAAGCATCAGTACGCTTCGTCGCTGGAAAGAACAACATGACAAAGTTATTAGCAATCAATTAAAAAAGATGGAATCCATTTCGGTAACGATCTTTTTTGGTATAGTTTTCGTCGGCGTGATGCTTACATATCTTTTTTCTAATATAACAGGAGCTTTCTGTATTCCTGTAATGTTAGGTTATTGTATTTTTTATATTATACAGTTTAGAAAGAAAACTGATGAGTTTATTCTATGTGAATATAAATTTATTGCGCGCTCGGGCTTGGGTGTAAATAACGCACTTTATCTTTTTAGCTGGATTTCTGTCTGTTTTTTTATTTTTATGCTTATTTATGGTGTCATCAATATACTGCCCCTTCGACACTATAGTTAACAGGTCTATATAGCTGGTGGTTTTATTTATAGAATGTGATTGCAGGTGTTTTTATGACGCTGTATATACCCCAATCTGTTGTTTTATACGGAGATGGTTAGCGTATCGCGCAAAAATAATATGCGAATATATCCAGACTGAACAAAGGGTTAAAAACTGGTTTTTGGTTACCCTTTGCCCGTAAATAAGTATAAGAAAGGTGAGCACAGCGCGTGAGATTATTTATTCTTCACGGGAAAGTATTTTTACTAAATACGAGTCCAGATGATGACGGGTTAAATACGCTTTGACTTCACGTTCCCATGATTTGCCATCACCCAGTATCGCGCGGCTATGCGTTGATGCATAGAGATAGCGAGTGTTGTACAGGTTTATGAGGGAGCGGTTTATTGCATCAACATTCAGTCTGGCTTGCTTATTTTTTTCCTGTTGAATGTTTAATGAGCGTAATATCTGCTCCTGTGATGTGGCATCAGGTGTGAATGTTCGTTCGCTGAGTTCGCTAAGTACTAAAAACTCAGGAGGACGGTTTTCTGCCAGTGCGGCTTGAAGGCGGTCGTGGCCATCGAGGATAATGAAGGATGCGAGTCCGTCTATGAACCACACCAGAATAGGGGGCAGTGTGCCTTCCCTGCTTTTTTTACGCCACCATTTTACGCGGCCACAGTCAGGATCGACTGGGTAACGAGTGAGTAATTTATTTCCACCCCACCACCAATCGACAAAACTGACTTTCTCTGGACATTGCAGGTCAGGGAAATCTTCGCTGTATAGTGACCAGGGGATGCTGATATCCGGACTGCTTTCAGGAGATTTAAACAACCACTTTTCAAAGGGAATTTGTTGATGCAGTACATAAGGCGCGATGGGTTTACTCTGCACCATAGGACGTAGCAACCAGCGACCTGAGGATAATATAGGTGTTTGTACTTCCATTAATTGTCGGGCGAAGTAGCGACACCAATAAGGTATTCTTTGTGCTTCTGTGACTTGTTTGGCTTTTTCAACGTCCACCGAGGTGATTGTCGGAAGTAACACCCGCTGGTTGGGATGTGCATCATTACTTACCAGCCAGACACCACAGTGATCCTTCAGCATGGTGGCCCAGAACAGCGTTTCTCCATTGACCTGCAGCGCCATGCGTCCGTTATGCCCACTCAGCATCTCCATAACTTGTGTGTTATGTGAACGTATTATCAGTTCCAGACCTTGCCAGTGCTCCTGGTCATCAGGCAAATCTTTCCACCAGTGGTCAGCCATGGTGCCTTCCTTATTTTTTCTGTTCAACTAAAACTGCACACCGCTTTTAGCGTATTTCTCGTTTCAGATTAATGATTCGGTTGATGATAATCCACTATGATAGCCATGCACACCCGGTGAATTGTGATATCGGATGTTGCCACAATAGAGGTAAAAAGACGTGATGGCTTGTCGATTAATTATCAATCCCCCGCGTTATAGTAGCCAAATTGGTTTTAACCCTGGGGGTGCCTCTACATACCCGGGCGTGTGGACCTGATTTTCCTGCCCGCTTACTGAGCAATCGCAACAATGTATTACTGTCGATGCCTGAAGGTAACTTCATTTTTGAAGCCGGTCGCCTGGTGCCGTCAGATAAGCAGCTCCCGCAATGGAAAGAGGTCAAGGTTGTTACAGCAACTGAAAAAATTGAACCGTAAAGTGCCAGGGAGCGCCTCATTGCGCAGATGCGTGAAAGCCGAAATCTTGACGTCGCTATAGCCATTAATGCACAAGACATATCAGCTGTATGCTCAACAGGCGGCACAGGGAGATGAGAGTGGCGGGCTTTCATTACAATATATTGCCAGTTTTCTCATCGCTCCTGAATATCATCAGCAGTTAAAGCAGGCGATAAGTGATCCACTGGTTCAACAACTGGTGACGATTAAACTGTTTATCCAAAGTGGCACTCTGCCACCGGAGGGCAGTGACGGGTCGGGTAACAACGGACGTAAGATTATCGCGCCTATTCTGGCGTTGTTGAATGATGCGGTGAAAGAGGGGGTTGAAGGTAGTGACCGTCTGGCGGCATTTGCCTATCGTTCCGGGCAATATACGCTGGCCGACAGTCTGTTGAAACAAGCAGGAGAGGGTGGTCAGGCCTGGTGGCTGCGTGCAAAAATGGCTTTACGTAACGGGGATGTGAAAGCGGCTACAGCTGCCTATTCAGAAGCAACGTCGGCCTTCCCGGCGGATGAGAGTTGGGGAGACCAGCGTAATGAAGATTACCAGTCAGAAATGATCGTACCTGATTGTCGAATTTCTGGTGAGTGTGCGATTCTGGCGCTGAACCGCGGTGACTATCGTCAGGCGATGGAGTTAATGTACCGGGGCAAAGAGCAGTATTGGTCCGATGTTGCGGATATTGCTGAACGTGTTTTAACGCTTGATGAACTTAAGACGTTTGTCGACAGGCAAGTTCCGGCTCCTGCAACCCCTTTAACACCGCGCAAACCCGGAGACTATTATGGTCAGCAGCTCACTGATGATATTCGGATGCGCGAAATTTTGGCGCGGCGCCTGATGCGTGCCGGACGCTATCAGCAGGCGATTAACTATTTCGATGTTCCCGAAAACCGTATCTATGCGCAGAAGTTTACTGCACTCATTATAGCGGCCGGTGATAAAACGAAGGGTAATAGTGCCCGGGCTAGAGCCTACTATCAGGCAACAACGCTGCTGAGAGAGTCCGGGCTGGAATTTACCGGGTATGAAATGACCCCGGATTATGCCATCTACGGTGCCGGATACTCCTCTTTAAAGGACGTTTTCGATCCCCTGAATCAGCCTGATAAAAAATGGGTAGGGGCGGGTGAAGCTTCGCGTGCTATGACATCGTTGCCGCCAAAAATAACCATTTTCTGCATTACCGGTGGCAGGCTGCGGCGCTGGCCGGGAAAGCGGCCGATTTATTGCCTAAGAAAACCCGGGAGTTGTCCGCAGTGCTGTGTAATGCGGCAAGCTGGGTTATCGCCCGCGATGCAAAAACGGGCAGGGCCTTGTATCAACGCTATATCAAGGAAGGTGCCCGCTATGAAGGGGATGCACGTTTTGGATATCAATGTCCGGTTCCTGAATTTTCATCATAGTAGCCAGACTTCTCATTACGGATTTTCACGCCTGGTGAAATGAAACAGATTGCCTGGCACACCTGGTTTAGTCGGATTTGATGCTTATCAGGGTGTCTTGCAGGTGTATTGATGCGGCTTCATGGAGAGGATAAATGCCGAGTTTGTGTCTGGCTGGATAATACCCGTTGAAAGATCGTAAGCGAGTGAGTGTAAACCTGCTGACAGTGATTCAGTTAAACATGATTATCAAAGAGCGAAAACGTAGCAAAACTGCCAGAAAAAAGAGATGACTATTAATGATACTGGAAACTGAACGATTAATTTTGCGCCAGTGGCGTAATGAAGACTACCCTGTTTACGCCAGACTGACATCTGATCGCGAAGTCATGCGCTATTTTCCCTCGCTGCTATCTACTGAGCAGAGTAATAAGCAGGCCGATAAGCTGAGATACAAAATTGCTGAACAAGGTTGGGGTTTCTGGGCGGTGGAAGTAAAAGAAAGCCGCGAATTCATCGGTTTTATCGGACTCAGTGCGGTTGAAGCAGACAGTGGTATCCCACATGCACCATTGCTTGAAGTCGGCTGGCGCCTTCTCGCTACTCAATGGGGAAAAGGATATGCAACAGAAGGGGCGAAGCGATCGATTCAGTATGCTTTTGAAGAGCTGGGTATGCAGGAAATCTATTCATTTACTCCTTTGGTTAATGAACCCTCTCAACGTGTCATGATCAGGTCGGGTATGGAAAATACCGGGGAAGACTTCGATCATCCGAAGCTATTGTCTGGTCATCAGCTGGCACGTCACTGTCTTTATTGTATTAAACGTTGATGCCGGTGTGCCCCCCGAAGTGAATAGCGCTTTAATAATATCAGTGTTCATTTTCTTCCAGTGTCACTACGCCTTTTTGGTCCGCGTATGAAGCACTGATTCTGCAATTATATCAAACGCAGGTGGCTGGCATTTTTTTCAGAACAATCGTTTGACTAGTAAGGTTAATTGTCAATGTCAGCTATACTCAGATTACGTCTATTTCAATCTTTTTTACGATGTGATTTTAGGTTGAAACGTTCAGCGAGTCACTAGTCAGACACCTAAAAATCTGTCTGTGTGAGTTTTTAAAATGGTAGCCATGAGGAGGAGAATCATGCTCACCCCTTATCTGGAAATGTTAGAGTTGATTAGTGATAGTGATTACGATGCTTTCGTTGAAGTCGTCTCATTCGTTATCATCAATTCAAATGGTAATGCCGGTAAAAAAATGCGGGATGCCTACTACAGTGCGCTTCAGGAGCCTGATGATCAATTACGCACACGGAAAGTGGCATTCATAGAGAGTGTTCGACATGCTTATGTTTCTGCTTCCGGTGATTAATCAATGCTCAGAAGTTCACATTTTATTCAATGAAGGTAATTTCCCGGAATCCGCTAAATTCCTTAGATGAACTAAAGAAAGTGATGCATCTATTCAATCAAATCACCTGACGGTATTTAATTCGTCCGGTGAAGGGTTTCGCTATCTGTTCCTTTTTTCTGGTTATTCGGTGGTAGATTTTTTGTGTTTCGCTTTCTATTTCAATACGTTGATTTTTTTTCTTCAATTCGTGTATTTTAATCTACTCCAGTGTTGTGGGCGAAGCTTCAGATGATTTACCTCGTTGTTCTTCGCGTAACTGCCTTATCGGGTGCATGATGGTAGATACGCCGACATTTATGGCAGCGTTCAAACGGTGTAATCTTTGTCGGGAACTCATTGAGTAGATTTACGTGTAAACCCGGGGCTAAAACCTCTTTACATGGTGTCATTTATGTTTTTATGAGGTAATAATATCACCTCTTATCAGGTGACCAAATTAATTAAACCACGACAGGAATAGACAATCACTGTGATGTACTTGATTAAAGAACACAACCTAATGAAACACAATAATACTTCTGATAAGTATTTATAGTTTTAGTCGGGATTTTCAGCCCCCTGAACATCCTCTCATATTAACCACGCGTGAATTTTCTTTCATCACTGAACTGGGCGTTACCCCGAAAGCTTTACGGAATGCATGACTAAAATGGGTCAAATCCGAGAAACCGTGATCAAGAGCAATCGCTGAAACACTCCTTGCTTCCCCCTGCTCAAGGGCATTTCTGCAGGCCACCAGACGTTCCTGCCAGATAATGGCGGCCGGCGTTTTCTGATGACGGGCAAAAGCACGGGTTACGGTGCGGACAGACACATGATGTGCCTTCGCAATATTTTCCAGGCTTAGATCAGGGCTCTTCAGATTACGACTGATATAGTTACGTACTCTTGCATATAAATCGCGTTCAGCAGCGGCTTTATCAATGTCCGGAAGTTCAAGACTCAGCGTCAGCAGATCGAGTATCGTTTGCGATAAGCGCCCGGCCATCTCCGGGTTACCCGACAGAATAGCATTATTGGCGGCCAGGCAGACCATTTCCCGTAGTGGTGTCACGCCAGGGCGATTGTTATCAAGAATGGTGGCGGTCATTACCCCCCGGGCTGAAATCTGCCCACAGAGAAGATGCCGCGGTATACGGATCAGATGATTATCGCTTCCACCAATGCTGAAACGAAAGGTCTGAGCCGCATCATAAAGAACCAGGTCTCCCGCTGACAGACTGGCTTTTCGGCCGCCCTGTTCGAGCTGACCATATCCCCCCTGAATGTAACCAAGCCACAGGTCATCCTCCGGACCCGTGCGCAGATGATGTGCCTTTCTTTCCCAGTGGTGTAGGGTTGAAGTGAGGGTGCATACATCGATCAGCCCAATCTCACGCACCGCAAGCTCACCATTAAATCTGCCGTCAGTCTGAGGTTTTCCCTCTGAAGGAATACAGTGACGAAGAATCACATCGTGCCAGTAATCAAAGCGCTGATGGACGGCAACCTCTCCGGTTGAATAGCGTATTTCTCCCTGGGGTGCGGAATGATTGTTCACAGCGACACCTCATATAAATTGGCTGACAATGAATAGTTGTTTCTGACTGCAAGCAATTTCCGCGCCATGCTCTTACTCCGCACCACCGGCCGAAACCCGACGCTGCCAGAAGTGTGTCAGCTTCCCGGTGCACTTTTGCAGCGCAATCGCGCACCGTTTCGATTCAGATTTAAACCGTGACAACACAATCAACGGGATGACCGCAAGAGCCAGTTGATTGTCCTGCTCAGCCAGGCAGGCAAAAAAATTCCCCTTAGTATCGGTGTTGAGAACCTTCATTACTGAAAATCCTGACGGAGAGTTTTATGGAATCAGCCATCGACAAGCACCTTAAATGCCCCCGCACCCTGTCGCGCCGGGTTCATGATGACTACGCACCGCCTTTTCCGATGTTTGTCGGCCGGGCCGATAAAGATCTGACTCAGGTGGTTATGGCCTATCTGGGGGTACAGTTTCATGAGGAGCATCGTCCAAAAGCGGTTTTGGCCATGCAGCATATTGTTGACAGCTTTAGTCTGGATAACGGTCCGGATCACCATGACATGACCTTTCATGTCGATAACCAGGGATTCGGCAACTTTATTGTGGTGGGCTACTGGCGCGATCCGTCGGCCTATTGCCGATGGATGCGCCTGCCAGAAATCGAAGATTGGTGGTCATCAGACGAACGTCTTTATGAGTCGCATGGCTATTTCCGGGAAATCATCGCTCCGCGTGCCGAGCAGTTCGAAACTCTGTATGCCTTCAAAGAGGATCTGCCGGGCGTCGGGGCTCTCATGGACAACCTCAGCGGTGAGATTCAGGAACACGGCTACTGGGGATCGGTGCGTGACCGAATTCCGGCCTCACAGAATGACTGGCTGCAGCCTGACGGCGAGTTACGCATCATTGCAGGCGATCCCGCAGCAGGAGGTCGGGTGGTGGTGCAGGGCCACGACAACATGACGCTTATCCGCTCCGGTCAGGACTGGGCTGATGCCGATGAACAGGAGCGCGAGCTTTACTTCAATGAAATGCTGCCGCCGCTGCAGGCAGGCATGGATTTTCTTCGCGACGAGGGTCATGTACTCGGCTGTTACAGCAACCGCTTTGTACGCAACGTTGATCGCGACGGAAACCCGCTGGATATTGCCTACGATATTGGCTTCTGGCGCTCACTGGACAGGCTTGAACGCTGGGCCGAATCTCACCCCACCCATTTGCGTATCTTCACCACCTTCTTCCGTGTTGTAACCGGCTTGCAGAAGCTGCGGCTTTATCATGAGGTTTCCGTTTCAGACGCTCGTTTTCAGACCTTTGAATACATCAACTGCCATCCCGAAACCGGGATGATGCGTGACGCATCGCGCTGAGTAAAGAAATTAGCAACATCCACATCCGGGAGGTTTTATGCACGCATTACGTTTTATTACACCAGCGCTCATGCTCGCGTCTTTGTCGGCCTTCGCGGTTGAAGTGGCACCCGGCGATTACAGTCAGTTTCCTGATGGCACAACCGTAGGCCTGCTTTACTACCAGCATGCATCAACCGGCTCGGCGTATTCGCGCGGTAACAAAGTCAGCTCTGATTACAACCTGACTTCCGATATTGGCATGCTGCGACTGCTGCATACCGTACAGATTAGTGAATCGGCGACGCTGGACCCGCAGTTCCTTTTACCGTTTGGCCGAATTTCTGGCGGTGGTGAGGCTACTCCGCTTGGCTCAGCCAGTGGCACCGGTGATCTCATACTGACCGTTCCGCTGAAAGTGAAGCTCAGTGACGGCGGAGACGTGTTTGGTTTTGCACCCTATCTGTACGTGCCCTCTGGCAGTTACGATCATAACGATCCCCTGAATCTGGGCGAACACCGCTGGAAGGTAGACTTACAGGCCGCATGGGTGAAGTTCTTTTCAGAGCACTGGGCGCTGGATGTGGTGGGGGATGGCATCTGGTACGGCAACAACAGTAATTATGGCCCCGGGTCGTCACGACTTGAACAGGATAATGCCTGGACCGCACAGATTATGGGCCGTTATATGCCCGACCAGACGCTTTCGTTTGGTGTGGGATTAGGCCAGACCTGGGGGGGGGTGACTAGCATAGACGGTATGAAGCAGGATAATCCGACGCAAACTACCAATATCCGTTTGACTACAACGAAATTTGTTACCCCGCACGATCAGTTTCAGATCCAGCTGGGGCGGGATCTGCGCGTGGCGAATGGTGCGGAAGAAAACTTCCGTATGAACCTGCGCTATGCCCGCGTTTTCTGATGCTGTCCTTTCTGACCAGCTGATTGTCCTTCTCAACCAGGTAGCGAGAAGTCGACCACGTTATGTTCAGCGCAGGAAATCGGTTTTTTGATGTTTTTACACGAGGAATAGAAAATGGCTATTGAACGCCCCGATGTCAGCCAGTTACAGCAGCTTGCCCGCCAGCTTCATCTGACCCTTTCAGACAGTGAAGCTGCTGAATATCTTGCCCTGATGCAGCCTAACCTTGATGCCTATGACCTGATAGATGGTCTGGCGGATGAAATTCCCACGGTTGAGTACCCGCGCGAAAAAGGTTACCGCCCCGCGGGAACTGACAATCCGCTGAACGCCTGGTATTACAAAAGTGAGGTGCCGGGAGCACCTGATGGCAGGCTAAAGGGGAAAACCGTGGCGCTGAAGGACAACATCGCCCTGGCCGGCGTTCCGATGATGAACGGGGCCGCGTCGCTTGAGGGGCATGTGCCCGCCTACGATGCGACGGTGGTAACCCGTCTGCTGGACGCCGGTGCAACCATACTGGGTAAGGCCACCTGTGAACATTTCTGTCTTTCCGGTGGCAGCCATACTTCCGATCCCGCTCCTGTCCATAATCCCTGGCGTCAGGGCCACAGTGCGGGAGGCTCTTCTTCGGGCAGCGCGGCGCTGGTTGCAGCAGGTGAAGTGGATCTGGCTGTCGGCTGTGACCAGGGCGGTTCTATCCGTATTCCCTCCGCCTTCTGCGGCACCTACGGCATGAAACCCACCCACGGGCTGGTGCCCTATACCGGCATCATGCCGATTGAAGCCACCATCGATCATGCTGGCCCGATCACCGCCAGCGTGCGTGACAACGCCCTGATGCTGGAAGTCATGGCCGGGTCTGACGGTCTGGACCCGCGACAGTACAGCTCTCGTAGCGGAAACTATACCGCGGCGCTGGAGAAAGGGGTCAGCGGGCTGAAAATAGGGATTGTGACAGAAGGGTTCGGGTTACCGAATCTCCAGCCAGCGGTCGCGAAAAAAGTTAGATCGGCGATAGCCAGGCTGGAAAGCCTCGGCGCACAGACAAGTGAGGTTTCGGTACCGGGGCATACGCTCGCCGCCGCACTGTGGTCACCCATCGGTTGTGAAGGCCTGACGATGCAGATGATGCACGGCAACGGTATGGGGTTTAACTGGGAAGGCCTCTATGATGTTGCGCTGCTTGATAAACATGCCGCATGGCGTGCGCACGCAGACACGCTCTCGCCCTCCCTAAAAATCTGTATGCTCATCGGCCAGTACGGTCTGATGCGCTACAACGGGCGGTATTATGCCAAAGCCCAGAACCTGGCGCGTCGCGCGCGCGCGGATTATGACCGCGCCCTGAGTGACTTCGACTTGTTGATTATGCCGACCGTGCCGGTAACGGCACCGCCCCTGCCATCACCTGACTGTACCGTGACGGAATCTATCTCCAGAGCATTTGAGATGATTGGTAATACTGCGGCCCTGGATGTGACCGGTCATCCGGCCATGTCTGTTCCCTGCGGGCTGGCTGAGGGACTCCCCGTCGGCATGATGCTGGTAGGCCGTCATTATGCTGAAAGTACAATTTACCAGGCTGCTGCTGCGTTTGAAGCGAGCGGTGACTGGCAACAGATGTAATAACCGGGCCGCAATGTCCGATACCGTTTACCAACAGCCGGAGAAAAGTAATGGCACATGATCATGATCACACCGAACCCCCTGCCGACATTGCGCTGAGGGTGAAAGCACTGGAATCGCTGCTGACGGAGAAAGGGCTGGTTGACCCCGCTGCGCTGGATGAACTCATTGACACTTACGAACACCGTATTGGGCCGAGGAACGGCGCCCGCGTAGTGGCGAAGGCGTGGAGCGACCCTAATTATAAGGCGCGGCTGCTGGAACATGGCACTGAAGCCATTGCTGAACTGGGTTTTTCTGGCGTGCAGGGGGAGGACATGATGGTGGTTGAGAACACGCCGGATGTCCATAACGTGACCGTCTGTACGCTGTGCTCCTGCTATCCCTGGCCGACGCTGGGTCTGCCTCCGGCATGGTATAAGTCGGCGCCTTATCGCTCGCGTATCGTTATTGAGCCGCGAAGTGTGCTGGCCGAGTTTGGCCTGAACATTAGCGAGGACAAGGAAATCAGGGTGTGGGACAGCAGTGCCGAACTACGCTACCTCGTACTGCCGGAGAGACCGGCCGGCACCGCAGGCTGGAGTGAAGAGCAGCTCGCCAGGCTGGTGACGCGCGATGCCATGATAGGCACCGGCATTGCCCTGCAACCCGAAGCTTTGCAAGACGTTTCAGAGGAGGCGCGATGAACGGAATTCACGATCTGGGCGGAATGCACGGCATGGGTGCCGTGATGACTGAAGAAAATGAACCGCCCTTTCATCACGAATGGGAGCGGCGAACCTTTTCATTATTCGCCTCACTTTTTGTTGGTGGCCACTTTAATGTGGATATGTTCCGGCATGCCATTGAGCGTATGAACCCTGCGCACTACCTTGAAGAGAGCTATTACGAACACTGGATGCACGCTTTTGAAACGCTGCTGCTTGAAAAGGGGGTCATAACCCAGGAAGAGCTGGCCGGTATCCGGCAGCCGGGAAAAGCCACCGCTGATGTCCCGGTATTACACCAGGATATGGTGCAGGCCGTCATTATGACCGGGGCATCAGCGCGCGTTGTGACTGACATTTCTCCGAGCTTCAGGGCTGGCGACCGCGTAAGGGCAAAAAACGTTAATCCCACCGGGCATACCCGCCTGCCACGCTATGTACGCGGAAAAACTGGCACAATTGTCATTGATCACGGCGTCTTTATTACCCCGGACACAGTGGCACACGGTATGGGAGAGCACCCCCAGCACGTTTACAGCGTCAGTTTCGACGCAACAGAGTTGTGGGGCAATCATGCACCTGCAAAGGACACGGTGCGCATCGACCTGTGGGACGATTATCTGGAGGCGTTATGAGTACATTTATACCAGCAATGATGAGTGAAGCGGAGTCAGGGAGCGCGCCGTTTGAGCACCCATGGCAGGCGCAGGTGTTTTCCCTGATTGTTTGCCTGCATAAGGCGGGACTATTTAGCTGGAAGGCATGGGTGGACGTTTTCAGCGCGGAAATTATAGCGCACCCGGCACAGGCGGATGAAAGTATAAACGATGCTTACTACCGCCAGTGGGTGGCCGCGACGGAAAAGATGCTGATCTTTTTGCAGATGGCCAAAGAGTCAGAGATAAGCAACCGGACAGATGAATGGCGTCAGGCGTATCTTAATACCCCCCACGGTATGCCAGTAACACTCGCCAGCGCAAGCTGCCCGCCGGCGCACTGTCACCACCACCACCCGGTGCACCGTATCCCAGTGGCAGTCAGCCCGGCGGCAGCGCGAACAGATGTCTGAAGATTCTACAGCCAAAAATGAGGAAAAATGATGGAACATATTGTTGAGAATAGTTATCCAGAAAACGCCCCGATTCCCCTCAGCGCAATCTTGCCCTGGGCGGCTTTTATCACGCTAATGGTGCTTCTGTCGGTCTATTTTATCGGTGCTGAGCAGGGGGCAACCGCCGTGTTCTCCGGCAATCAGATCCATGAATATTTCCATGATGCCCGGCATCTGCTGGGATTTCCCTGCCATTGAGGAGTGACGCATGACGGGAAAGCTGTTGTTGAACGGAATGTTCGCCGGGATACTGGCGGGTATCGTTGCCTTTGTTTTCGCCCATTTTCTCGGTGAACCGCAGGTTGGCAAAGCAATCGCATTTGAAGAAATGCACAGCGCACAGCATGCCAGCATGGCAAGCGAGCCGCATCATCATGATACCGATGGCGAGGTTTTCACTCGCAGTACGCAGTCCGGTGCGGGTTTGCTGAGCGGCATGATAGTGTTCAGCGCCGCAATGGGGGGCGCACTGGCGCTGATATGGTCATTATGCTGGCAGCGTACCGGCCCGTGCAGCGCAAGAGGGCTGGCGCTGATACTGTCACTGGGGGGATTTCTGCTGATGAGCCTGATGCCGGGGCTAAAGTATCCCCCTAACCCACCGGCGGTGGGGGATGCTGCCACGATCGGTTACAGGACGATGCTTTACTTTATGATGCTGCTGGTCTCGGCCGTGATTATTGTCACGGCTGTCTGGAGTGCCCATCAGCTCCGGACTCGTATGGGCAGCTGGAATGCGGCGCTCTGGGGACTGCTGACAGGCCTGACGATGCTGATTATGGTCTGTCTGCTGATGCCAGCAGTGAATGAAATACCCGAAGGTTTCTCTGCAGACGTTCTCTGGCGCTTCCGGTTAAGTGCTTTCGGCACACAACTGACCATGTGGTGCACGACTGGCGTTCTGTTTGGATGGATGACAGAAAAGAGCCTGAAGAAAGTCAGGCTTCGTCATGTGTCTGCAGGCGGCTGAAAGGTGAACACGATGATGCAGCTTATCTGCCAGGGAGAAACCCTGGCAAACCGTCACTCACGTTTTCCAAATAATGACGAGCTCAGCGAGACAGCAAGGGCAACCCTGACCCCTTTGAAGGTAGACATCAGCGCTGAAAGTAAAATATGGCTCGCTCCGGAGCTTGCTGCCCGGCAGACGGCAGCCGCAATGAGACTAAAGGGAGACGTGGTTACTCAGTTGGCGGAGCCTGACTATGGTCACTGGGCGGGCTTGCCCGTTAAGCAGGTTATGAAGGATGACAGAGCAGCCTTTTATCGCTGGCTGGGGTGCGATGCGCCACCGGGCGGGGAGAGTATCAGCGCGATTATATCCCGCACCGGTGAATGGCTTTCACGAAATGCGGGAGCGAAGCATGACCACTGAGTGATTGCATCTGCGGCGGTCATTCGCGCAATGGTAATGAGTCTACTCGATGTGCCATCAGGTGCTTTTCAGCGGATTGATATTGCGCCGCTGAGCAGAACCATTCTTACAGGTAAAGGAAATCGATGGAATATCAGTACATTAGGTGAAAGGCTATAGTGTTAAAACAGACTGCTATTTTTCTGATTGAATAGACCATTAAAAATTATCCGGGCGAAAATGTCGTGCGATACCGTTGATCCTGGCACCATCTAAACTCAACATGAAAGACAGCAAATAATCGGATTAGACAGATGTTTGCGTGCAATCATCCCCGCATAATGACACCATTCACTTCAGGCATACCGTCATTTCCGTGAAGAACAACAATATATGTAAAGCTCAGTTTTACTGAGTACCCGATTATTGCTGTCTTCATGCTTGTTGAGGCGGGAAGAATGGTGAAAAATGTCTGCCAGAAGGCTGCTGTTTCTAAAGTCTGTTAGTATAACTGGGTGGCAGTGTATGCTGGCCTGAGATATCAAAAAAGATAAAGAGTCCGGAAGATGAGAACCGGTGGCTAAAAGTGGTGATCGAAAAAACTCAGACGCCAGCAATACAGGGTGAACCCCTCAACTCTCTTACTACGCAATTTTCGCTGCAGTTGCAAACTTGAAATCCCTCACCTTTTACCACGCCGAAGTGCTCAATCAGTGCTGCTCGATAGATTTCAAGCTGATTTCACTCAGTATGAGTCGCTGAATAATCCGATGTCGGAAGAACACCTGATGATAAATCGCTGCGCAAGAATATCACAAAGCGTGGAACTAAAACGGCTGTCTCTATAATTACGTCAAAGAGTTGGCCTGTATAATAAAGCCCTTTTACAAGTTCATGCTTCTTTTACCACCACTAATGTACTATGACATCAATATGCTGGGGTATTTAGTGTAAAACACCGAAGGTGATCATAAATAAAGAGTTAAATTCTATTTATTTCATAATGGATAATGTATTATCTCTTTTTTTACATAGCAAGCACTCAACTTCCTGATGCAGGTAATGCTATTCAGGTCGTTAATGAAAGTTAGTTTCATTTTTTAGACTCAATCTTTATATTTTTATTAAAAATGAACAATATTTTTATTTAAAATGAATCGCGCTCTGGAAAGTTTCTCTATCATGGGGTTTAAATTTACTTGCCATATAAGCTTTGATACAATCATCCGTCGTACTCTATGATAATGCTAAAAAATATTTTATTGTGGGAATACTAAAATGATGGAATTTTTTAATTTAGATTATAATTCATTAACTAAAAAAAGATCGGCTGAGTTATTCTCTCTAAGAAAAAAAACGTTTAAAGATAGACTAAATTGGAGAGTGCGTTGTGAACAAAATATGGAGTTTGATGAGTATGACAATAAAAATACCATGTACATTTTTGGCGTCTATGAAGGTAGTGTCATCTGTAGTTTGCGATTTATAGAAACAAAATTCCCTAATATGATCATCGATACATTTAAGCCCTATTTCACGCAATTGAATTTACCAGAAGGAAATTACGTTGAAGCTAGCCGGTTATTTATTGATAAGGAGCGTATCAAGGCACTTCACCTGCAACAGCACCCGGTCAGTTTACTTCTTTTTTTATCAATGATTAATTATGCAAAAAGTCTGGGTTATGAAGCCATTTATGCTATTGTAAGTCATCCAATGTTGATTATCTTTCAACGCTCTGGTTGGCAGGTATCTGTTATTGAAAAGGGATTATCCGAAAAACGTCAGAATATTTATCTTATCCATATGCCTGTTGATAAAAATAATCAGAATCTATTGATAAAACGTATCCAAAAAAAAACCTTGCTTCGTAATAATGCATTAAATACATGGCCGTTATCATTCAGTATCAGGGATAACCGGTCTGATCAACTGCAACTCGACACCAAGTCGTATGGCATGTTTGGCGTTGGTAACACCTAGTTTTTTGACGGCATTACCAACATGATATTTTACTGTGGTAAGTTTAATCTCGAGGATAAGGGCAATTTCCTGATAGGATTTTCCCATGCTTGCCCAGTAAAGTATTTCATTTTCACGTTTCGAAAGTATTTCTTTTTGACCTTTTTTATCAACTTGACGGGGATCATTGATTTCATTATAAAGTGCCGTCATTTTTTCATGCGTTACTAATAACAACATCTGAAGGTCATTTTTCTTGTCGATTATTATTTTTTCTATATCGTCATCGCAGGATTTGTCCATGATGATGGACAGAACCACCAGGTTGTGATTATGGTCGTGAAGTACAAAAGTATACCCATTAATGACATCATAATTTTTAGCCATATCAAAAATTTTGGGCATTTTTAATCCTGAGCTGATCATGATGTTTTCATCCCACGAAAAGGGAGTGAAACGGTATGATGCGGTGATCAGAACCGGATCGATGAATTGAAAGTTATTTGCTGTGTAAAATTCAAACCATTCTGTCCTGTTAGAGATAATTGCAAAGTCATTCGGGTTTTTTTTGTTCATTATCGCATAAGCATACTTGATGTTGTTGAATATCTTTAAATTTTTCTCCAAATAATTTTTTATGGATGTGTTGATAAACGTATTATTAAAGAATGAACTAGACACACAGTTATCTCCCTGAGAAAAAATACTACAATCATAAGAGTATATCATAAGATCTTACAGTGGGATAATTGTCTGGCAAGGATGAGTTCTTTTCTGAACTTGACTCAGGTATTTTTCCCCGGCGCATAATAAGTCAGATATGCTGATTGCTATCTTATCAGTATACATAAGAAGGAAAAATAATATCAATTGAGCAATGTCTGAGAGGAAAGTATGGGTCATTTTGACATCTGATGTGTTGCTATTTTTCCTGGCTTAATTTCAATTAATGAAAATATTAATGTGTTGTAACATTATTTTCTTTTCGGGCTGTCTTTCGTATTTAAATATGTGTTAAATGAAAATCAGGCAGGGCATTTGTGAGACAGTGGAAATGTAGATATGGTCTCACTCATTTATCACTGAGTGAGACCAAAATCGACTATTTGCAGTAATGGTGAAAATTCCCCTGGTGTTGGCCAATTTATCGCCAGATCCTTTAAACAGGATCGATTTTTTATATTCAAAAAATGCTTTGTTGTTGTGCAGGAACAATAAGGTTTTTTATTAATGAATGATAGATAGACTAAAGTACAGTCTGTTACTGTACTTTATCATCAACAAATAGCGAGCCCGACATTCGGGAATACTTCGACTGAATAGCCCACGATACGCTAAAGGGGGCACTCCGGAAGAAAATATCAGATCGCGATTTGCTCAGATGGGTTGAAGGGCTGGTAATCTCAGCAACTCCGGAAGAGGATAAATCATACAGTAGTAATGATATTGGCTGTCCTCAGGTTCCGTATTGTCACCATTTTTTTGCATAAATCTACCTTCACCATGTGACAGATGGATGGTTTGCTGAAGTCAGCCATTCGCATATCAGGGGGGATGACAGATAGTAGTGGTCAACAAAAATTGGCCAAGGTTTTAGAACTTTCCCAAAATAATCGCCCTGACTCATTTGGCGTTAAGTCGTTGTTATACCAGTGGGGCCTTTGTTCATCGCAGTATCCGGTGATGTACCGGGGTATTGCATTTTTAGCCTCAGTAAACCTGTGATATCCCGTAGTTGATACCCGTTCGGTTTTCAAACTCATGAAGAACCGTTCCATCGGGCTATTATCCCAAGAGTTACCGCGACGACTTATGATTTGCTTAATCTTATAGCGCCAAAGTGCCTGCCAATACCCGAATAACCTCTTTTCATTACTCAAAATGGGGTAAAAGTGGTCTGTAACCTGTCGGTCAGTACAGGCTGTTTTAGACAAAAAACTGACATTTAAGGTCTTAAAGAGACCCTGTGACATTTTTAATTCAATACTTTTAAACGGGAAGACAAATATGAGAGATATTTTTTATTTGATTCATTGATAACACCCAAAATCATCACTGAGCGTTACTGGCTGAGCCTTGCCAGGATATTTTTAAGTGGTCTGTCAGCAATTTTTTCACTCGTAATCTACTGACTGGAGTAGTGTCAATTACTCCCGGTGCTATTGCTGTCAGAGCTGCTTTTGAAACGGTTATCATTGCGTTTAAAAATAATGAGTACTTGCGTAAAATTTCAGAAAAAACAGAGCAATGACCGGCGTGTCAGGAAAGTCTGGAAGGCATCAGCCTCCCCTGTGGGTCATGCTACAACGTCATCATGTCAATTATTTCAACATAATATCAAATCCGTTCTTACCAGTAGTACACAAGCGTTCTCGTGCTAATTCTGGGTGCAATTATTAGAAACTATTAACTTTTTATGGCTAAGTGGGTTGTTTTTTTACGTATCTCTGACGATAATACACCTTGTTTTACAATTTATTACAAAAATAATTACAGAGATCGCACATGCAGCTAAAAAAAAGGCCGTGCTTTTTTAGGGGGCTGTTCAGGTTGAGCCTGTCCGGGAGTCTCTTCGTATCCGCGGTGACAGCATCGCCGATGGATGAATCCCGTTTGCAGCAGGAAGCCGCACGTCAGTTTCAGCAACAGCAACAACAGCAAAAATCGCGGGACGATATATTAACCCCTTCCTCGCCTGATATCAGGATTTCTGAATACGCACCGTCTCCTTATCACCTTGTCTTTCCGGAAGAAAAACCCTGTTTTATCATTAGCCGTGTGACATTAACCGGTCAGGATATGCTGCCGCACTGGGTGCCTCTCAACCGTCTTGCAAACCAGATAAATGGACACTGTGTGGGCGTGAAAGGTATCAATTTGCTGATGAGCACCCTTCAAAACCGGTTAATTAACCATGGCTGGGTGACTTCCCGGGTACTGGCCCCGCAGCAGGATCTGAATCACGGAGAGCTACAACTCAGGGTGGTTACTGGCACTGTACGTGAGGTTCGGTTGACACCGTTGTCATCTTCCCGTGTGAGTCTGTATTCCGCAGTACCTGCTCGCCCTGGCAATCTGCTGGATGTCCGGGATATTGAACAGGGTCTTGAAAATTTGCAGAGATTGCCGACGGTAACGGCGCAGATGGCGTTGCATCCGGGAGATACCCCTGGAGAAACTGATATCCTGATAGAGCGAACACAGTCGCGTTCCTGGAGGGTGGGTGCCTGGTTTGATGATACCGGCACACGGAGTGTCGGGCGTTATCAGGGAGGGGTGATGGTGGCACTGGATAATCCTGCCTCGCTCTCTGACCTGTTTTACGTTACCGCCAGCCGGGACCTGGGTTTTGCCGGCAGGAAAAATACCCACAACCTCTCTGGTCACTATTCATTACCGCTTGGCTACTGGTTGCTGGGACTTACTGCCAGTGATTACAACTATCATCAGACTGTTGCAGGGCGCAATGCTGACATTCTGTATGCGGGAAAGAGTCGCGCTCTGGACGGGCAAATCAGCCGGGTATTACACCGTGATGCCAGCTCAAAAACTACCGCCAGTTATAACATACTGGTTCGCGAGAGTCGTAATTTTATCAGCAACGTTGAAATTGATGACCAGAAGCGACGTACCAGTGCCTGGCGACTGGGGCTCACCCACCGTCATTATGTGGGGCCGGCAATACTGGAGGCAGGAGTAAGCTACCAGCGCGGTACCCGCTGGTTTGGTGCTCTGCCCGCGCCGGAAGAACACTGGGATGACTATGGTGGCGTGACAGCACTGTCTAAAATTCTCAACTGGAATGCCTCATTCACCATGCCATTTGCGTGTGGCGGACAGCACTTCAGCTGGAGTTCTGTCTGGCGGCGGCAAATGAGTCATACGCCGCTCACACCTCAGGATGAGTTTTCTATCGGCAATCGTTGGACAGTTCGGGGGTTCGATGGTGAACGCAGCCTCAGTGCAACCAATGGATGGACTGTACAGAATACACTGGCCTGGCGCACTCCAGTAACTGATCAGGAGTTGTATCTGGGTGCCGACTACGGCGAGGTCAACGGAAACAGTACCGCCGGAACCGCTATGCGTGGCCGTCAACTGGCAGGTGGTGTGCTGGGGTTGCGTGGCGCGCTGACGTCCGCCGGTATCAATTATGACATGTTTGCCGGACTCCCTCTGTCAAAACCCGCGGGATTCAGTACTTCCCCGCTGACGTTTGGTTTTAGCCTGAACTGGAACTATTAATTCCTTATGACCGGTGCCAGCTCAGCGCAGGTCATAAGTGGGATACAATACAGGGAAATACCTGACCATGAATAAGCTTCTCTATCGCGTCATTTTTAACGCAGTCCGTGGCATGATGATGGTGGTTGCTGACATTACCCGTAGTGGCCGGCTCCACACTGCGCGCCGCCGTTTACCCGCGTGCCCCCCGGCGTTCCTCGTGAAACTGTCACCGTTATCTCTGGCACTGTGGCTGGCTGCAGGCCTTATCAGTCAGCCCGTGCGGGCTGACATCGTCGCGGATGGTAATGCTGCGGGTAAGCAGCAACCCACCGTGCTTTCTACAGCCAACGGTCTGCCACAGGTTAATATTCAGACACCTGACGCGCAGGGTGTTTCCCGCAATCGGTACAGTCAGTTCGACGTCGACGCCCGTGGTGCGATATTGAATAACAGCCATAAAGATACCTCCACCCGTCAGGCAGGGATGGTGACAGCCAATCCCTGGCTGGCAAGACAGGAAGCCCGGGTAATCCTTAATGAAGTCAACAGTCGCAACCCCAGTCAATTGAACGGTTTCATCGAAGTGGCAGGCAGACGTGCTGAGGTGGTAATTGCTAACCCGGCGGGGATTACCTGTGCCGGATGTGGTTTTATCAACGCATCCCGCAGTACCCTGGCCGCCGGACAGGTGTTGATGGAGAACGGTCAGCTGAAAGGATTTTCTGTGAATGACGGGCGCATTACTATTGACGGTAAAGGCCTGAACGCCAGTGATTCAGATTATACGGCACTGATTGCCCGAGCCGTGGTGGTAAACGGAAAAGTACATGCTAACGAGCTTGCCGTGACCACCGGGCAGAATGTCACGGACTCTGCGGGAAATGTCAGTGGGATAACATCGTCGTCAGGAGAAGGGAAACCTGCTTTTGCGCTTGATGTGGCGGCACTGGGAGGCATGTATGCGAATAAAATTACTCTGGTGGGTACAGAGAAAGGGCTTGGGGTGCGTAATGCCGGTGAACTGGGGGCTGGCGCCGGGGAATTCAGACTGAGTGCGGATGGAAAACTGGATAATACGGGCCAGATACAAAGTCAGAGCCAGCTGCGTATAGCAAGTCAGGGTGATATCGATAACCGGGGGGGGCTGGTCGCAGGAGGCGATGTGCGCCTGTCTGCAGGCGGAACGCTACATCATGAGGGGACTATTCTGGCCGGGGGGAATACGACGCTGATGGCCAGCCGCATCCACAGCGTATCTGGCAGTACGCTTGCTGCGGGTATCGACGCTCAGGGTAAAAATAGCCAGCCGGGCGATGTGGTGTTAACGGCCGAAGGGGAACTCATTGTCCGGGGACAAAATATTGCAGGCAACAGGCTGTCGGCGAAGGGGAGTCGTATTGACATGAGCGGAAGTCAGACTCTGGCCAGAACGGTGGGGCTGACCTCCAGTCTTGATGATGTTCGCACGGCTGGCGCAATGGTTAAAGCCGAAGACCTTCGTATCCAGGCTGCTACAGGGTTTACTAACGACGATGGCCGCTTGTCAGCGGGCACCCTGTCGTTGCAGGCACAATACATCGATAATAATCGCGGTTTGCTGCATCAGGAGAATACGCAGGCCCTGACGCTTAACAGTGGCGTGATACGCAACAATCAGGGCACCCTGACCAGTGAGGGGAATATTGTTATTCGTGCGGATCGGGTAGAAAATCGCGGTGGTCTGCTGGCGGGTAATGGCCATGATTTCACTATCAGCAGCGCCATGCTCGACAATCAACAGGGTACCGTGCAACTTGCCGGAGAGGGCACGCTCGATTTACACGCCGATGTCCTGCAGGGGCAAAAGGGAACGCTCAGGTCGGGGGGCAGACTTAACCTGACTGGCAACGACACAGACCTCTCAGGCGGTGATACACGGGCACAACAACTTGCTGTTACTGCGGGTACGCTGAATAACCAAAATGGTCTGCTGTCGCAACGTGGTGATGGTGACATGACACTGCTGCTGCGGGGGGGCGTAAACAACCGGGACGGGCGCACAGAAAGTGGTGGCAATATACAGTTTACTGCGGCTGATATGGATAATACCGGGGGAACTTTTCTGGCTGCCGGTCAGGGTAACCTGACACTGAATACAACAGGCGATACCAATAATATGCAGGGAAAACTGCTGGCCGGTGGTGGGGTGAACCTGACAACCCGTCAACTGGATACGCAGGGCGGGTTGATTTCTGCTACTGGCGGAGGGGTGTTTCTCTCTGCCGGTCAGTATGTGAATAACGCCGGCGGTCGTATTGAGGCCAGAGAGACGGTTAACACCCGTAGTCAGGGATTCGGTAATACCTCGGGAGTCGTGTTGGGGCAAAGGGTATCCCTCGATACCGGTCAGGCACTGCTGACGAACAGTGGCGGTCGTATACTGACAGAGGGTAAGTTGCTGATTGCCAGTGGTATGCTCGACAATACAAATGGCCTTCTGCAGGCAGGCGGTGATGTTGCACTCGATACCCACGGACACAGGCTGGTTAATACGGATACTGCGGCAGGGGGAATACTGAGTGGCGGCATAATATCGCTGACCACCGGGGATGTTGATAATACCCGGGGGGTGATGGCGGCGGCGGGTGAGGTTGCGATCAACAGTCAGCAGTTTACTAATAAGACAGGGAAACTGCTTTCTGACCGGGCTCTGACAATGGTTACCCGTGCATTTAACAATGAGGGGGGATTGTTGCAGTCAGGTAGTGTGCTGTCTCTGGATACGCAGGGTGAGCAGCTGACCAATACTGACAGTGGTGACGTGGGCGGGCTGGTTGCCCGGGGAGATATACAACTTAATACGGGTCAGTTTGATGGTCATCATGGCGCTATTCTCGGTAACAATATCCTGATTGATACCCATCAGCAGCGGTTCAGCCATCAGAATGGTCAGTTAATGGCCCGGGGAACGCTGAAAGCAGAGACCGGTAACCTTGATAATTCTAACGGACTGATGCAGTCAGCCGGTGATGGAAAATTTCATACGCACGGACAAACGCTGACTAACCGGAATGACGGTAAAGCAGGAGGGATACTGACGGGGGGCGACCTGTTACTCATGACGGGAGACATCGATAATCAGCGGGGGACTATTATCGGTCACGGCAGTGCTACTGTGACGGGGGAGCATCTTGATAACCAGGCAGGCACGCTGGCCAGTGCCACAGATCGCCTGGGCCTGACAGTCGGCGAAACCCATAACGAGGGTGGCTTATTGCAGGCGTCGACGTCGTTGATCCTCGATACGCAGGGGCAGTCGTTGTTTAATGCCGATAGCGGAGAGGCGGGGGGGATCCGCAGTCGGGGAGCACTGAGCCTGATGAGCGGTGAGTTCAATAACCAGCGTGGCGTGATGGTCGCATCAGGCCTGGCCCGGCTGATGACCACCGGGCTTAATAATCAACAGGGACAACTGACCGGTCATGAAGGCGTGGATCTCACCACTCACACACTGACGAATAGTGCAGGACGACTCCATTCTGATACTGACCTGAGGATCAATACGCAGGGATACAGACTGAACAATGCGGGAAGCGCCGGACAGGGGGGGATCGTGGCGTTAAAAAATCTCTCTCTCAGTAGTGGTGAACTTGATAACCGTACCGGTTTTATTGCCGCGGGCGGACAGGCTGACCTGACGACGACCCTGCTGAACAATGCGCAGGGCCAGGTGGCGGGGAATGAGGGGCTGACTGTACACAGTCTGGGGCTCAGTAATACTGACGGTAAATTGCAGTCGGCAGCCAATGTGTCTGTCGACACGGCAGGACAGGCCCTCGATAATCAGCGCGGTTACCTTGTCGGTGATGCGCGAACCCGTATAGAGAGTGGTGAACTGAATAATCAGCACGGGCATCTTCAGGCAGGAACTGACCTGGTCGTTGATACCCACGGCAATGGCCTCAGCAATCAAAACGGCACGCTACTCTCTGCCGGGACATTGATGCTGACAACGGGACAACTCAATAATCAGTCAGGTGAAATCACCAGTCAGGGTGATGGAACACTTATGTCGGCGCAGGTTCTGGATAACACACAGGGTCGGATACGTGCGGGACAATTACTGTCAGTCACTGCGGACCGGGTTATTAATAAAGATACTTTTACTACGGGTAAAGGTATTGAAGCCGTATCGCTCATGTTGTCGACACCCAGGCTTGACAACACCCGCGGGGCGCTTCGGGCAACAACCGGGCTAACCGCACTCGTTCACCTCGCGCTGGATAATGTTGCCGGACTGGTGTCTTCTGGTCAGGGACTGACCGTGCGTGATAATGCCCGTGGGCAGTCACTGGCGATAAATAACCGGGAGGGGACATTTATCAGTGGCACGGAGGGGCAGATAACCGCCGCCACACTGAGCGGTGACGGTCAGATAGTGTCTCAGGGTAACCTGTGGATTGCACTGGCCCGCGAGTTTCACAACACTCAGATACTGGGCGCCAATGGTAACCTGCTGTTTGAGACGCCGGCGAACATAGTCAATGACGGGCGCATAACGGCAGGAAAGAGACTTACCTTAACCGCTCAGCAGGTGACCAATACAGCACAGGCTGAGATCAGTGCACAGGAAACCCATGTTAATGCCCGTGAGTCACTGACCAATACAGGGATAATAGATGGGGGACTCACCCACCTGACAGCCAGTACACTCACCAATACCGGAGCAGGGCGTATTTACGGTGACCATGTAGCGCTGCAGGCTGGCACACTCAATAACCTCAATAGCGATGGAAAAGCGGCGGTAATTGCGGCGCGAGACCGACTGGATATCGCCGCCGAAACCTTGAATAACCGCGATCATGCGCTGATAACCAGCCTGGGTGACCTGAGCATTGGCGGGCAACTGGATGCACAGTATCAGGCGACAGGACAAGGGGCGGCATTCAATAATCACGGTGCCACTGTCGAAGCGGGGCGTGAAGCAAGCATCAGTATGCGGGAAGTCAGTAACACGAATCGTCACCTGGTGACCGAAGTGGTACAGACAGAAAAACGTCAGCGTCATGAAGCGGTACTGAAAGGCCAGACTACCCGCTATGACTGGGACAGGGTGAATACCAGTAAAAAGAACAAATATGGTGTTCACACGGTGGTTATGCCGGACGGCAGTCGTAACGAGGAGTTCTATGAATATAACTACACCCGTACCGTTGTGGAAACCCAAATCAGGGACAGCGATCCGGGAAAAATACTGTCTGCGGGAAATTTGCTACTGAATGGACGGGTGGTTAATCAGGACAGTCAGATAGTGGCTGGCGGCATGCTAAGCAGTACGTCCGGAGCGGTTGATAACCGGGCGACAAAAGGCTACCGGCTCACCACAGATACAGGCTCGCAAACGCGCTGGTATGCGAAAAAGACAAAGAAAAAATTGGGGCCAACTAAAACATCTCAGGGGAGAGATACGGGCACTTATCGTCCCTCCCCCGTCACAGAAAATCCTGACCTGAAAACCCTGACGTGGCAGGGAAACACCGCGCCTGATAGTAGCGGGTACCGGGCTGACGAGCGCACGGCTGCACATGTTGATACGGTGGCGGCGGGCATAGACGGTATTGATGTTGTCAGTTCGCAATCTCCTTTGACGCTGACGGGATTACAGGGTGGCGTTGTCACCCTGGGCGGTCTGAGTAACATAAAGGATCGACCTCTGGTGCTGCCCGTCGGGCAACAGTTTGCGCTGACGCTGCCCGACATCCTTGTTGACGGGCAGCCGGTGACACTGGTCATCAGAACCTTTGCGCCGACTACCCGTCTGCCGGATAACAGCCTGTTCAGCCTTCATCGTGATATAAGCAGTCATTATCTGGTGGAAACCGACCCGCGGTTCACCAGCCAGAAAGCCTGGCTGGGCAGCGACTATATGCAAAATGCCCTGAGTAAGACACCGGGTCAGGTGCATGTGCGGCTGGGTGATGGTTATTATGAGCAGAAACTGATACGTGACCAGATTACCAGTCTGACAGGATCACGCTACCTCGCCGGCTATGGCAGCGATGAGCAGCAGTTTAAGGGATTGATGAATAATGGTATTGCGTTTGCGCGCCAGTATGGCCTTGAATCCGGCGTCGCGCTGACGCCGGCACAGATGGCTTTGCTGACTACGGATATGGTATGGCTGGTGAATCAGACAGTCACGTTGCCGGATGGCGGGACGCAGACGGTACTGGTACCGCAGGTGTACGCCAGAATGAAAGCTGGCGACCTGACAGGTGACGGCGCGTTGCTGGGCGGGAAGCAGGTTGTCCTGAATGCCCGGGGTGACATTACCAACAGCGGGTCGATAATAGGACGTGAAGTGACGCAGTTAACCGCACAGACGCTGAGTAACAGTGGGTATATTCAGGGTAATGCTGTTGACCTGAAGGCGCGTCAGGACATTGATAACACCGGGGGACAGTTGCGGGGAGATGCACTGCTTTCCCTGTCGGCGGGTCGTGACATCATCAGTCAGAGCACGCTTGGCACGGAGGGCGCTGAGCGGTGGCTGACGCGCCCTGCGGGGATGTATGTGCAGGCACCGAACGGCAGACTGACACTCAGCGCACTCAATAATATCACCCTCTCGGGTACGGCGATAGATAACGCCGGTAAAAACGGTATAACCCGCCTTGAGGCGGGTAATGATCTGCGTCTGGACACCGTGTCTACGCGTCACAGTGAATACGGTGACTGGGGGCGAGGCAATACCCGCTCTCTGGTGCAGGAGGCAGAAGTTGGTACCCTGCTGACCAGTCAGGGAAGCGTAGCACTCAGTGCAGGTCGGGATATCATTGCCCGGGCAGCGGAGGTGACAGCCGGGGGAACCCTGACTGCACAGGCAGGAGGTGATGTCCGGCTGATAAGCGGTAATACCAGTACGGATTTGGTTGAACACAGCAGACAAAGCAGTCGGGGGATGTTGTCCGGCAGTAGCATTGAGACACACGATGAAATTCATGACCGTCAGGCTTCAGGCACCACACTGAGCGGAGCACGCATTGATATCCGGGCGAAAAATGATATTTATGCTGAAGCATCTAATGTGGTCGGCACGCAGGATGTCACGGTGTTTGCTGGCAACAATCTGACGTTAACCAGTGCAGAAAATAGCCGACTGGAAAAACATCACTATGAGGAAAAACACACCGGATTGTCAGGCACCGGTGGTATTGGTATCAGTTATGGTAACCGTGAACTGAAGACGACGGATGATGGAAAATCATACAGCACCACAGGCAGTACTGTAGGTAGTACCGGTGGTAATGTCAGCCTGGGTGCCGGCAACAAACTGACTGTTAAAGGTTCCGATGTGGTCAGCCACCAGGATATGTTACTCACCGGGAAAAGCGTCGATATTCTCGCTGCTGAACATCAGAGCACACAAACCCATATCACCGAGCAGAAAACCAGTGGCTTAACGCTGGCGCTCTCCGGCACGGTGGGCAGTGCCATCAATCAGGCCGTCACCCAGGCAAACTCAGCACGCCAGGAAAGTAATGGCCGCCTCGCCGCGCTGCAGGGCGTGCAGTCAGCACTCAGCGGGGTTCAGGCGTATCAGGGCACCCAACTTAACAGCGCCGAAGGCGGCTCTCCCGGCAGTGTGATTGGCGTTAACCTCTCCTGGGGCAGTCAGTCTTCCAAATCTACGCAGACTCAAACCAGCAGCCAGAGTCAGGGAAGCCAGTTAACCGCTGGCAATAATCTCACCATTAAAGCCACTGAGGGCGATATCCGCGTGCAGGGCAGCGCGCTGCAGGCTGGTAATGATATGCAGCTTGCAGCACAGCGTGATGTGCTGCTGGAATCGGCCACCAATAGCCAGAAGCTCGACGGTAAAAACGAGAGCCATGGTGGCTCAGTCGGTGTTGGCATCAACTTTGGCAGCGGTGCCAATGGTATCTCGGTGAATGCCAGCGTCAATAAGAGTAAAGGCAGTGAAAAAGGCAACGGGACCTCTTATACCGAAACCACCCTCAACGCCGGTAACCGTGTCACCGTCGTCAGTGGCCGCGATACCACACT
>DWRH01000033.1:0-43029 GCA_022318365.1 Anthoptus insignis
TGGTGGCTACGACGGGAATCGAACCTGTGACCCCAGCATTATGAGTGCTGTGCTCTAACCAGCTGAGCTACGTAGCCATCTTTACTCTTTTGCGCTACCTTTGTCGGCGTTGCGGGGCGCATTATGCTAATTTGCACCGATACGGTCAACCACTTTTTAACGCTTTTTATTAAATTAGGTTCTGTTTGGTCGCAGAATACGCAAGCTGGTGGCAACTTAACCAAAATACTGAATTTATTCGGCTCTTTTCCAGCATTCTAAAAATCAATGGCGAAAAAAAACCCTCATTGCTGAGGGTTTGAAAGCAGGTAAGAAGGCTTAGTAAGCAGACTGGTGTACGCCTACTGCGCGCCCTGATGGGTCATCCATCGTTTTGAATGCTTCGTCCCATTCTATTGCTTTCGCAGAAGAGCAGGCAACGGATGGTCCACCTGGCACACACTCGGCCGCACTCGCAACAGGGAACAGCGATTCAAAGATCTCACGATAGAGATAGGCCTCTTTCGACGCTGGCGTATTATAAGGGAAACGGTAGCTCGCAGTGGCCAATTGCTGGTCCGTCACTTGCTGAGCAGCAACCTCTTTTAAAGAATCAATCCAGCTATAGCCAACACCATCGGAGAATTGCTCCTTTTGACGCCAAGCAACGCTCTCAGGCAGGTAGCTACTAAAACATTCACGCAGAATATGTTTTTCCATTTTACCGTTTTGGCCGCACATCTTATCCGCAGGGTTGATACGCATTGCGACATCTAAAAACTGTTTGTCTAAGAAGGGGACTCGGGCTTCCACTCCCCATGCTGACATCGCTTTATTGGCGCGCGCGCAGTCATACATGTGCAACGCTGCAAGTTTACGGACGTTTTCTTCATGAAACTCTTTCGCGTTAGGCGCCTTATGGAAGTAGAGGTAGCCGCCAAAAATCTCGTCGGCACCTTCACCTGAAAGTACCATTTTGATCCCCATAGCTTTGATCTTGCGCGACATCAAATACATTGGGGTTGAGGCGCGAATCGTGGTCACATCGTAGGTTTCGATGTGATAGATAACATCTTTGATCGCATCAAGGCCTTCTTGTACCGTGAAGTTAATCTCGTGATGGACGGTTCCTAATGCATCAGCCACCTCTTTCGCCGCTTTAAGATCCGGAGCACCTTTTAGTCCGACAGCAAAAGAGTGCAGTTGTGGCCACCATGCATCGCTTTGATCGGCGTCTTCAACACGCTTAGCCGCGAAGCGTTTAGTAATGGCAGAGATAATCGACGAATCCAACCCGCCAGAAAGTAACACACCGTAAGGCACGTCAGACATTAGGTGACTTTTTACCGACTCCTCAAGTGCATCTTTAAGCGTTTCTTTGTCGGTAACGGCTTGCGCCACGTTTTCGTATTCCATCCAATCACGTTGATAGTAACGGTGGATCTGATGATCCTCGCTACTCATATAGCTTCCTGGAGGAAACTCGTTAATAGTCCGACAGACTGGGACTAGAGCTTTCATTTCCGACGCAACAAACAGGTTACCGTGCTCGTCGTGACCGTAGTAAAGAGGAATGATACCGATATGGTCGCGCCCAATCAGCCAGCTTTGTTTAACCGTGTCGTAAAGAATAAAGGCAAACATGCCTTGCAAGTCGTCAAGGAAATCTAAGCCTTTCTCTTGATAGAGTGCCAGGATCACTTCACAGTCAGAACCTGTTTGGAATTCGTATTTGTCTTGTAACGCTTGGCGCAAGGTATGATGGTTATAGATCTCACCGTTAACGGCTAGGACATGCGTTCGATCAGCATTATAGAGAGGTTGGGCACCATTATTGACATCGACAATCGAGAGGCGTTCATGCGCTAAAATAGCATGGTCGTCAGCAAAAATACCCGACCAGTCTGGTCCACGGTGGCGCATTAATCCTGAAAGCTCTAACGCTTTTTTCCGTAATTCCGTTGTCTCAGTTTGTAAATCCAGTACACCAAAAATCGAACACATATTTCTACTCCTGAACTCATCCAGTGATGATAGCTGTTTTGCGTTTAAGTTATTGATACGGGCCTTTCCCAGACACCTTGTATAAGAAAATGCGCTATTTGGTATATGGAATGCAAGCAGTTTCACGAAAAATCGTAAAAGAAATATGATGCAGAGGAGTTTGTTTGATTTTATTTAATAAAAAAGCCTTTTAATTAGATTTTATTTATATGAATAGGTTTTTTTTCATTTTTTGTTAAATAAGGCCTTTCCGTCAAAAGGCCCATTAGCGTTAGTTTAGTTGAGCGAGATCGATACTTGCGACGGAAGGGAAAATCCAGTCTGGACGGAAAGGGACGTTTTCGACGTCCTGCTGCTGCGAAACGCCCGACAGAACGAGTGCTGTTTTTAAACCCGCTTGGAAGCCAGCGAGAATATCAGTACGTAAATTATCCCCGATGATGATAGTTTCTTCGGAGTGGGCATGTATTCGATTCAATGCAGCACGAATAATATAAGGGCTAGGTTTGCCTACGAAGAACGGTGAACGACCCGAAATTTTTTCGATGCCAGCGCAGAGAGCCCCACAACCTGGGACAAAGCCTTTGGCATGTGTATCAGGGTTCGTTGCAATGAAGCGCGCCCCATTGGCTACGAAATAAGCCGCCTTATGCATCATTTCCCAATTATAGGAGCGGGTTTCGCCGACGATCACAAAATCAGGATTAACATCGGTAATGGTAAAGCCTGCTTTATACAGTTCATGAACCAGGGCGCCTTCACCGATGACATACGCTTTTTTTCCTGGTTGCTGGCTAAGGAAGTCTGCCGTCGCCATGGCGGAAGTATAAAAGAGCGAGGCTGGGACCTCGATACCTGCTGAGTGAAAGCGGTTAGCAAGATCTTGGGCGGTTTGGGAAGGATAGTTGGTGAGCAACACAACAGGAACGTCGTTATCGATTAGGCGGTGTAAAAACTCGCCAGCCCCTTCAACTGCTTTATTATCGTACATCAGTACGCCATCAATATCACAAATCACATTTTTAAGTGTCATCTCTATCTTCCTAATAGTTCAAACTAGCTAGGGATTTTCCTCCCATCATCCAAAAGATGCTGGAGTAGTTTACCGTTTAACATAGCACGCTTTACCAAAGCAAAAGCGCCGATCGCGGAACGATTACCGAGCTGCGAGCTGACGACAGGTAAATTTTCGCCAAAAGCGTTGAGCGTTTGCGTATCGATACAGCGTTGTATGATAGGAAAAAGGATAGCATCTACCGCAGTAATCTCACCGGCGATAATGACTTTTTGCGGATTAAAGAGATTGATCGATGAGGCAATGACCTTGCCTAGGGTGAGCGCAGCATGTTTCAGCACTTCGGTCGCTAACGGATCGCCAAGATTAGCTGCACGACAAATGTCATGAATAGTACAGGCTTCAGTAGATAAACCACTTTTGTGCCCGGCTAGCAGCAGCTGCTTAACTTTTTTCTCGATAGCTGGATTAGAGACAACTGTCTCCAGGCAACCAAAATGGCCACAGGCACACTGCTCCCCAAGGGGATCAACCTGAATATGGCCGATCTCTACAGCATTACCATTACGACCCACAAAGATATTTTCGTTAATGATTACGCCAGCCCCTGCTCCGCGGTGAATTCGTACCAACATGGAATCGGAACAATCACTCCCGGCGCCAAAGTAGTACTCAGCAAGGGCGAGGCTGCGGATATCGTGTCCAACAAAGCTTGCCAAGCGGAATGTGTTGTGGAGGGCTTCCACCAACGGCCATTGATCGACCACGATATGGGGCATATAGCGAACTTTACCGTTCTCGGGGTCAACTAATCCCGGTAATATGACTGATATCGCGATTAATTCGCGGATAAGGCTCTTATTGTCTGCGATGAATTGCCGAATGATGGCAAACAATTGCTGCTGTAATACCTCTTGTGTTTCAGCATTTAGAGGATAGCTTTGCTCGACGAGGACCTTACTACTGAGATCAAATAAGGCAATTGTCGCATCTTTGCGGCCTAATCTAACGGCGACGGTATGGAAGGGGGCGGTCTCAGTAATGATAGAGATTGCTCGTCTTCCGCCAGTGGAGGCTTGTTGCTCCAACTCTTTGATCAGCCCACGTTCAAGTAACTGGCGGGTAATTTTGGTCACGCTGGCGGGGGCCAGCTGACTGAGTTCTGCGACTTGAATACGAGAGATAGGACCTTGCTGGTCAATAAGGCCGTAAACAGCGGCGCCATTGAGTTGCTTGACCAGATCGATATTACCAATTTGTGCAGCACCGCTGTTGGGCATACTAACGACTACCTTTGATAGACTGTGTCACCATTGACGATGGTTTCGATGACTTCAAAACCAGATGTAAAAACGACGATGTTGGCAATTTTTCCCACCTGTAACGACCCTAAATGCTGATCGACCTTGATGGCTCTTGCGGGATAGAGGCTTGCCATTCTTAATGCCTCATCAAGAGGAACGCCTAGATGCTCGACGCTATTTTTTACCGCCTCGATCATAGTCAGCGCGGAGCCGCTTAGCGTGCCTTGATCATCGACACAAAGTCCATTCTTATAATAGATGGTCTTTCCTGCAAAGGTGAAATGGTCGATATTGGCTCCAGCCGCCGCCGTGGCATCGGTCACTAGAATCGCATGGGCCTGTTTGAGTTTCTGCGCAGTGCGTAGGCTAGCGAAATGTACGTGATGACCATCGGCAATCATACCACAGTAAACCGCTGGCGAGTCGAGTACTGCGCCAATCACCCCGGGCGCTCTGCCCGCGGGTAGGGGCATTGCATTGTATAAGTGAGTTGCGAACGTAATCCCGGCATCAAACCCAGCCATGGCCTGTTCGTAGGTTGCATTCGAATGACCAATAGAAACGATAATTCCTGCGGCAACCAACTGCCTGATCACCGACGGAGACACACATTCCGGCGCTAGCGTAACTTTGCTGATCGCGGCAGCGTTCTCACACAGGTAGTTTACCAGCTCTGGCGTCGGCGAACGGATCAATGACGCATCATGGGTGCCTTTTTTCTCTTTATTGAGCCAAGGCCCCTCAAGGTGTAAACCCAACGCTTGATGAGGATGGCTTTCAAGCCAGCGGTGCATAGTCTCCACTGCTTGCTTCATCATCTCATCGCTACTGGTGATAAGTGTAGGTAAGAAGCTTGTACAACCTGAGACTTCATTAGTCCGTTGCATTTGGCACAATGTTTCCACGCTCAAGGCAGCCAGCTGCTCACTAAACTGTACACCGCCACAACCATTAAGTTGGAGGTCGATAAACCCTGGGGCGATGCAGGCACCCGATACGGAACGCCGTTCAATAGTCGTATCGAGATCGTTTAGCGGACAGATATCAACAATAGTCTCTCCGTCGATAACAAGCGCATAGTTATCTAATATTTGCGAGCCACTATAGATACGGCCTTCGGTTAATGCATACATTTTTCAACTCCCAAGCGGGTAATTAACGGTTCACCCGTTGCGTCTAAACGTGTTTAATATTTTCGGCTTCCATCTCGAGGAAGTAATCCACGGTTTTAACTTTCAGCTCCATAGTGGCGGCTTTATCACAAATAATCAAAGATTTAGGGTGAAGTTGTAGGCAGCTTATAGTCCACATATGATTTACATTGCCTTCGACTGCTGCGTGTAATGCAAGGGCTTTAGCACTGCCAGTCACTAGAATCATGACCTCTTGCGCGTCAAGTAGCGTTCCGACGCCAACGGTAAGCGCGTGCTTAGGCACCGCGTCAATATCGTTGTTAAAAAATCGGGAGTTAGCGAGCCGGGTCTCGTGGGTCAAGGTTTTTATCCGCGTACGAGAGGAGAGTGATGAGGCTGGCTCATTGAAAGCAATATGACCATCATTACCCACTCCGCCCATAAAGAGATGAATTTTACCGTAATCCCTAATTTTTTGTTCGTATCGCTGGCACTCTGCCTCAACGTCCTCTGCATTACCATCGAGCAAATTAATATTCTCTTTTCGAATATTGATGTGGTCGAAGAAGTTTTTATGCATAAAACTATGATAACTTTCAGGATGTTCTTGTGGTAATCCAACATACTCGTCCATATTGAACGTGACAACGTGCTCAAAGCTGACTTTACCCGCTTGATGGAGTGCGATGAGGGTTTTATAGGTCTGTAAAGGAGTGCCACCCGTCGGTAGCCCTAAGACGAAAGGATTCGCGGCGCTAGGTTGGAAACTATTGATACGTTTGACGATGTGATGAGCAGCCCATTGGCCAACTTGTTCCGCATGAGCAAGTGGAATCAATCGCATATTTACCTCGTTGATACATTTAAGAAAGACTCGGTAACCGGATAATTTCACACCCTGACAACTAACTTTCCGGACGCGAGGAATGATATTTTTAATACTAAAATAAGTGGCTGATAAAGGCTACAAATATCCAATTAAAAACACGAAATCATTGATGGCTGTCATGAAAATAGATAGTTTAATTTGCGAAGAAAATTAATTCACTCTTTAATAGGCCATTGATGGTTGGCGTGAAGAGCAAGTCGGGCGGTCCAATCATTGTCATTATTATAATTTGTCAGCAGCTGAGGGGTTTAAGGTGAGTCTATTAAATTATTTACAACGTGTGGGGCGGGCGCTGATGGTGCCAGTAGCGACCTTACCCGCCGCGGCAATATTGATGGGGATAGGTTATTGGATCGAACAAAGCAGTAGTCATCCCAATAACGCCATTGCCGCGTTGCTCACCACATCGGGAATGGCTATTCTCGACAATATGCCAGCGCTTTTTGCGATAGGTATCGCTTATGGTATGTCGAAAGATAAAGATGGTGCAGCGGCGCTAACCGGATTTATTGGGTTTCTGGTTGTCACCAACTTATGTGCTCCCGGTGCCGTTAGCCTAATCCAACAGATACCGCTGGATCAGGTTCCCTTAGCCTTCCAGAAGATTAAAAATCCGTTTATCGGGATTTTAGTCGGTATTTGCTCGGCGGAAGTTTACAACCGTTATAGCCATGTTGAACTGCCTAAGGCACTCTCCTTTTTTAGTGGCCGCCGTTTAGTCCCCATCCTCGTCTCTTTTCTGATGATCGCGGTAGCTTTCGTCTTGATGTACATCTGGCCATTAGTCTTTAACGCCTTAGTTGAATTCGGTATTCACATCCAGAAAATGGGCGCATTGGGTGCCGGTATTTATGCTTTCTTCAACCGTATCCTTATTGCAGTAGGCCTTCATCATGCATTGAATGCCGTATTCTGGTTTGATGTCGCAGGAATCAATGATATTCCTAATTTCTTGGGGGGAGCGAAGTCCATTGCCCAAGGAACAGCGACGGTAGGGATCACTGGACGCTATCAAGCAGGATTTTTTCCGGTGATGATGTTCGGCTTACCGGGTGCGGCCTTGGCAATTTGGCAATGCGCGCGCCCCGAAAATCGCGCTAAGGTGGGGAGTATCATGCTTGCTGCCGCCTTTGCCGCGTTTTTTACCGGGATTACCGAGCCGCTTGAATTCTCCTTTATGTTTGTCGCGCCTGTACTATTTGTTATTCATGCCGTACTAACCGGTCTCTCAGTCTTTATTGCGGCGTCGATGCATTGGATCTCTGGTTTTGGCTTCAGTGCAGGGTTAGTCGATATGATTCTCTCTTCGCGTAACCCACTTGCTACGCATTGGTATATGTTAATTCCTCAAGGATTAGCTTTCTTCGTTATCTATTATGTTGTCTTTCGATTCACTATCCTTAAATTCGATCTCAAAACCCCAGGTCGTGAGACCGAAGCTGACATGGCAGAAATGGAAGGGGTGGAAGAGAGTATCAGCCAAGGAGAGCAAGGGGAGTCGAGTAATGAATCGCTTGCTCGTCGCTATATTGCAGCGGTTGGCGGTTCGGCTAACCTGACCAATATCGACGCTTGTATCACTCGTTTGCGTCTGTCAGTCGTCGACACCGACAAGGTGAACGATGCCCTAGCGAGAAAATTAGGGGCCTCTGGCGTTTTGCATCTTAATAAACAGAGCTTACAAATCGTCGTGGGTACTCAAGCGGAGGCTATCGCCGAGGCGATGAAAGCAGTGAGTAAAAAAGGCCCAATAAGTGCGGTATTACCTACGCAAACTGCTACAACAGCGGTAAAAGATACGGCCACCCCTGTGACAAATAACGACTCACCAAAGTCAGCATTAGCGACACTAGTCGCCCCAGTCAGCGGAGAGATTGTCGAGCTGGAGCAGGTCCCAGATGCTGCATTTTCCTCTAAAGCTGTTGGAGATGGCGTCGCTATCAATCCAACTGGAGAACTCGTAGTAGCTCCATTAGCGGGTACCATCGTTAAAATTTTCGCGACTAACCATGCATTTTGTCTCGAGTCAGAGGAAGGGATAGAGATTATCGTTCATATGGGTATTGATACGGTAGCGCTCGAAGGCAAAGGCTTTGAGCGGTTAGTCGAAGAGGGCGCCGAGGTTGCGCAAGGTCAACCCATTTTAAAAATGGACTTGGCCTACCTCTCTGAACATGCCCCCTCAATGATTAGCCCAATTGTGATCAGCAATAGCGAAGACTATACTCAACTGACGCTAAAAGCGGAAAAACAGGTAGTCGCCGGGCAATCGCCGTTGTTAGCGATTATAAAATAGTCGTATAGCGGTGGATGACCAAAAGGCAGGGACTTATCCTGCCTTTTTTTATCGCTGTTTATTAACTAACGGTTGTTTATCGGTCTAGCTTTATGGATCATAAGGCATAACAGTTAATATAAAGTACCGTTCACCGTAATTGAGGGATTTAAGATGAGTGAGGCTGAAGCCCGCCCAACCAACTTTATTCGTCAGATCATTGATGAAGATCTGGCGAGTGGCAAACATAACCAGGTTCATACTCGTTTCCCCCCTGAACCTAATGGTTACCTCCATATTGGCCATGCGAAGTCTATTTGCTTAAATTTCGGTATCGCTCAAGATTATCAGGGACAGTGTAATTTACGCTTTGATGATACCAATCCGGTTAAAGAAGATGTGGAATTTATCGAGTCAATTAAGCGCGATGTTGAGTGGTTAGGATTTACCTGGCAGGGCGAGCCGCGCTACTCCTCCGACTATTTCGATCGTTTATATGGCTATGCAGTAGAACTCATTAATAAGGGATTGGCTTATGTCGATGAGTTGACCCCTGAGCAAATTCGCGAGTATCGCGGCTCTTTAACCTCACCAGGTAAAAATAGCCCTTATCGTGATCGCAGTGTCGAGGAAAACTTAGCACTATTCGAAAAGATGCGAGCAGGGGATTTCGCAGAAGGGACGGCTTGTCTTCGCGCGAAGATCGATATGGCTTCTAACTTTATCGTCATGCGTGATCCTGTTCTGTATCGGATCAAATTCGCTGAACACCACCAAACGGGTAACAAGTGGTGCATTTATCCAATGTATGACTTCACCCACTGTATTTCGGACGCGATTGAAGGGATCACGCACTCGCTCTGTACTCTGGAATTCCAAGATAACCGTCGTCTTTATGATTGGGTATTGGATAATATCTCTATCGAAGCACGCCCGCGACAATACGAATTTTCCCGCCTTAATTTGGAATATGCAGTGATGTCTAAGCGTAAGCTGACACAACTGGTTTCTGAAAAGGTCGTCGAAGGTTGGGACGATCCCCGCATGCTAACAGTTTCGGGTCTGCGTCGTCGTGGTTACACCGCCGCGTCATTACGCGAGTTTTGTAAGCGTATCGGCGTGACGAAACAAGATAACATCGTTGAAATGGCTTCGTTAGAGTCCTGCATTCGTGACGACCTAAATGAAAATGCGCCTCGGGCGATGGCCGTGCTGGATCCGGTGAAAATGGTAATTGATAATCTACCTGAGGATTATCAACAGACATTAACCGTTTCTGAGCATCCTAACCGTACGGATATGGGTTCACGCGAAGTGACCTTTAGTCGTGAAATTTGGATCGATCGCGCAGACTTCCGTGAAGAAGCGAACAAACATTATAAGCGTCTGGTGCTTGGCAAAGAAGTGCGACTGCGTAATGCTTATGTGGTCAAGGCCGAGCGTGTCGAAAAGGATGAGCACGGCGAAATCACAGTGATTCACTGTACCTGCGATATCGAGACGTTAGGCAAAGATCCTGCAGATGGCCGCAAAGTTAAAGGTGTCATCCACTGGGTGTCAGCAGTGACGGGGTTACCAGCAGAATTTCGTTTGTACGACCGATTATTTAGCGTACCGAATCCTGCAGCGGAAGACGATTTCCTGACAGCGATCAATCCAGAATCATTAGCGATTCGTCAGGGGTTTGTGGAGCAAAGCCTCGCGACTGCGCAAGCGAGTAAACCTTATCAGTTCGAACGTGAGGGTTATTTCTGCGCTGACAGCAAATATTCAACGGCTGACAATCTAGTCTTCAACCGTACTGTTGGATTACGCGATACTTGGCAGAAGACCGCTTAATTTTGCTACGCAGTGAGACACTTGTTTGAGTGTCTTACTGCGACATTCTACCTTCCTACACCCCCATTTTTTTTCCGTCTATTTCGCTTTTTTAATCTTATCTTAATCATCCGCGAGTAAAAGAGGGTGTTGAGCTATGGTTTAAGCGTTCATTGCTACAAAGCATTGAATAAAACTGAGGATACGCCAATAGGCGTTCAGTGGGACGGATAAATTATGATCAATGCCGTATTAGCTGGATTTGAGAAACTTTGTCATTTTAAAGACTTCTACTTGGGTATGAAGCCAGAAACCATACAGTTTTATCAGCTGGGGGGAGGGTATTTAACGTTATTTTCCCACCTTTATCGTCAAACGGCGAATGGTCATTATCTGCATAGACCCACCAGCGACCCTCTCGTTCGCTCGCCTTTGCGATCAAGCGCCCAACGGCTTGGCAGTAATGCACTTAGGGGAAAGCAAGCATTAAAGCAGGGTCATTTTTCGGCAGTGTTAACCGCGATAGGGCAACAGATTATGTTAGCCACTGCTACGATAGCTGCGAGTGATCAAGGCCTCTATTTAGCCGCAACACTGTACAATAAAGCGGAAAGTTTCGATAGATATCGCACTTTTGTCGAAGCAAAATGGCCGTTATCCACCGCAGTCGAGAGTTGGTTCGACGAAGCAATTGCCCTGACAACTTTACTCCCAGCCTCTGAGGAAAAGAAATCAGAGGGTATTTCTATAAGGCAACACTTTAGCGATTATCAATGCTATCGGTTGGCGATGAATCGTCTTTATGTTCTGGTCAATCAGGGATTTTTCCTGCTTAATCATGCGGCCATCGAGATAACGCCTTTTTTGGCGGCCCTACATCAAAGCCATCTCAGTGAGCGTTGGACGTTAACTCAACAACAAAAATTCGATTACTTCGCACAGCAGCAGCGAGATATCCGTGAGGTTCTCTTTGAGGAGTTACAGGACGGGTTAGAGCTTTGTTATGGGTTGGAGAGTGGTAAACTTATCCTGTCTCCCCACACGAGTAAACCGGATATCAGTCAAGCCGTGCAAAGCTTTACCCAACAACTCCATACTCATTCTTCGCCTTACACTTTTCGCGATAAGATGGCGAAAGGGGATCGTCTTAATGGAATGAGTGCACCAATGGCAGTCGTTGAGTAAACGACAGAGATAAAAAAACCCACGCTGTGTGGGTTTTTAATTGGTCGCCTGTCGCCTTAGCGCTCTTCGTGTAGCGTATCGTCTTTACGACAGTCACCTTCGGTACAATGTCCGTAAAGGTATAGGCTGTGGTTGGTTAATTTAATACCAAAGCGCTTCGCGATATCACGTTGACGAGTCTCAATAAATTCGTCAGAAAACTCAATGACACGACCACAGTCTAAGCAAATCAGGTGATCATGATGCTGCTGCTGGGTCAATTCGAAAACTGACTTTCCACCTTCGAAATTATGGCGGGTAACGATGCCTGCATCGTCAAATTGGTTTAGTACGCGATAAACGGTCGCTAAACCAATTTCTTCACCCATATCAATAAGCCGCTTATACAAATCTTCCGCACTGACGTGGTGACATTCTGGTTCTTGAAGCACTTCCAAAATTTTTAATCTTGGCAGCGTGACCTTCAGACCAGCTTTTTTCAGTGCAGAGTTGTTATCAGTCATGCAGTATTGTCCTGTTGCTTTATTCGGAGGGACATTGAGTAGTCCCTCTTATATTTAAATTCGCCTATTACAGTAACACAAGTGGTGGGAAAACCCCATCAAGCATTAAGGATTTCTTTTAACTGCATCTCATCAGAAATTTGTTGCACCCAGTTTGTTACACGCTCATTGGTGAGTTCTGGTTGACGGTCTTCATCGATCGCTAAGCCTAAGAAATGTTTATCATCCGCCAGGCCTTTAGACTCTTCGAAATGGTAACCTTCTGTTGGCCAGTGCCCAACAATCACGGCACCTTTTGGCTCGATAATATCGCGAATGGTGCCTAAGGCATCACAGAAGTACTCTGAGTAATCTTCTTGGTCACCGCAACCAAAGAGTGCCACCAATTTTCCGGTAAAATCAATTTCTTCGAGCGTTGGGAAGAAGTCATCCCAATCACATTGGGCTTCACCGTAATACCAAGTAGGGATACCAAGTAGCAGGATATCGTAAGCTTCTAGGTCCTCTTTGGCACATTTTGCAATATCGTGAACGTCAGCAACCTCTTTACCGAGCTGCTTCTGGATCATTTTTGAAATATTTTCAGTATTGCCGGTATCACTACCGAAAAAGATGCCTACGATTGCCATGGGGAGCTTTACCTCTTGAATCTAAATTCTAAATGGGGTGAATAATGACTGAGACGATAATAACAGACCTGAAAATCTTGCGGAACTTGTAAAGTCTACAGATTTATCCGTGAGTGCGGATTAGCCACGGCTCAAGGCGAGTTGGGAAGCAATCATCTTCTCGATTAATTCGCTTCGGCTCATATTATGTTGGTCTGCTAACGTATTAAGTGCTTCGACAATTTCACTGGGCATTTTCAGTTCAACACGCTGTAAGCCCTTGTCTTTATCCCGTCGTAACTGATTACGCTTATTGATACGTAACTGTTCATCGCGTGTTAAAGGACTTGTTTTAGGGCGCCCGGGCCGGCGCTCTTCAGCAAATAAGTCCAGGGTTGTTCGATCAGTGTGTTCTTTTGCCATGATGAGAAAATGAGTACCTGCAGAACGTCTTAGGATTAAGCCTTTGCTGCATCATGAAATAGGTCGTTGATGCCTGCTAAAAATGAGCGCGCAATAATACTCTACCGCACCGCACAGCGCCATCGAAAATCGAGGCTGAATAGCTTTTTATCCGCTAATTGATAAAAAACGTTGCACGGCACGTTGCACTGCTTGGGGTTTTTCGGCGTGAACCCAGTGCCCTGCGCCTGCAATGACATAAGCTTTAGCTTGCGGAAATTGGGCGATCAGTGGCATTTGATAACACTCATCAAGATAGGCTGAGTTTTTACCACGAATAAAGAGCACGGGGCCATGCCATGCAGGAACGATTTCCCAGCCGGAAATGGTGGCGTAGTTATCCCAAAGCGTAGGGATAGCAAAGCGCCACTCGCCGTGGTGGAACGATTTTAAGAGAAATTGAATGACGTCCGGTTCATCAAGAGTACGTTCCATAATACTTTTTGCATCGTGTCGGTTAGTTACGCCAGCTTGAGTGACCGCATCCATCGCAGCAAACATGCTGTCGTGACGGCGGGTTGTGTAATTGACTGGAGCAATATCAATGACCACCAGTTGCTTGATGCGTGAAGGGTAAAGGGCCGTCATCGCCATCGCAATTTTACCACCCATAGAGTGCCCAATAACAATAACGTCCGTAAGCTGGTGTGAGTCGAGAGTATCAAACATATCTTTCGCCATTGATGCATAATCCATCTGCTCACTGCGCGGTGACAACCCGTGGTTACGGACATCAACCTGCAGCACAGTATGGGTCTGACGAAGTTCCCGCGCGAGGATCCCAAGATTATCTAAACTACCGAATAAGCCATGAATAAGAAGGATTGCAGGGTGGTGGGCGGCAAATTGTGCAGAATGCAGGCGGTTATTTAAAATCATCGTTAAAGATCTTACTGTTAATAGGGTAAGTTAAGGTATCATGAAATTGACCTTTAAGCTTATTTAGCGAATGCTTAGGGCATTATCTGAGTTTTGGCGAAGAACAGTTAAAAATTGTTGGTCAACGCCAGTTTGAATTTATAATCACCTCGACTTAACGCTTATGAATTGTTTATCTCATTCGAATGGCTTGAGTCTCAAATTTTTTTGCACGGACTACAATGAAAACGATTGAAATAGATGACGACCTTTATCGCTTTATCGCCAGCCATACACAGCATATCGGCGAAAGTGCGTCTGAGATTTTACGCAGAATGTTAAAAGTCACTGACCAAGCATTGCAGGAGGCAGACTCCGCAGCGATTGCACTTGAGTCATTACCTAAGGCAAAGGCGTCAATTGATAAGAAGCCTGCCGATCGTGTTCGTGCCGTGCGAGAGTTATTACTCTCTGACGAGTATGCCGAGCAAAAGCGTGCCGTTAATCGATTTATGTTAATCCTCTCTACCCTCTATCAGCTGGATAGCGAGGCGTTTGCACAAGCGACTCAATCCATGCAAGGGCGGACCCGTCTCTATTTTGCAGGCGATGAGTTAACGTTATTACAAAGCGGTAATCATACCAAGCCTAAACATATTTCGGGCACGCCTTATTGGGTTATTACTAATACCAATACTGGACGTAAGTGCAGTATGGTTGAACATATTATGCAGACAATGAAGTTACCGCAGGAACTGACAGATAAGGTTTGCGGGACGCTCTAATATCATCACTTGTACCGGAGAAGGACTCATGGCAACTCACCCTAGAGCAGGGCAACCCGCTGGGCAAAACGATTTGATCAACGTGGCGCAGTTGACGGCACAGTATTATGTATTGACGCCAGATTTAGCGAATACAGAACATGCGGTAAAATTCGGGACCTCTGGGCATCGTGGCAGCGCGGCACGTCACAGCTTTAACGAAATGCATATTTTAGCGATCGCGCAAGCTATTGCTGAAGAACGTCAAAAGCAGGGGATTACCGGCCCTTGCTACGTGGGTAAAGATACTCACGCGCTGTCAGAACCCGCCATGATTTCGGTACTCGAAGTCCTTCTTGCAAACGGTATTGAAGTTATTATTCAAAGTGATAATGGCTACACGCCAACCCCGGCCATTTCTAATGCTATTTTAGAACATAATAAGAACTCTGGTCCCCAGGCCGATGGTATCGTGATTACACCGTCACATAATCCACCGGAAGATGGTGGTATTAAATATAATCCGCCGAACGGTGGACCTGCGGATACCAATATTACTAAAGTCGTCGAAGACCGTGCGAACGTTTTGATCCAGAATGGATTGGAAGGCGTTAAGCGTCTATCGATTACAGAAGTTAATGCTAGCCCACTGTTAAAGCAGGTAGATCTGATCCAACCTTATGTAGAAGGTCTTGCAGAAGTTATCGATTTTGCGGCAATCAAAAAAGCGGGACTGCATCTAGGGGTTGATCCGCTTGGCGGTAGCGGTATTGAGTATTGGAAACGCATCGCTGAGCATTACCAGCTTGATATTACTTTAGTGAATGATCAGGTGGATCAGACTTTCCGCTTTATGCACCTTGATAAAGATGGCGCAGTACGAATGGACTGCTCTTCAGAATGTGCAATGGCGGGACTATTAGCTTATCGCGAACAATTCGACTTAGCGTTCGGTAACGATCCTGATTATGACCGTCATGGTATTGTCACGCCTGCGGGACTCATGAACCCTAACCACTATCTCGCGGTAGCGATCAATTATCTGTTCCAGCACCGCCCACAGTGGGGGCAAGACATTGCGGTCGGTAAAACGTTAGTTTCCAGCGCGATGATTGATCGTGTAGTGAAGAATATCGGCCGTAAACTGATTGAAGTCCCCGTCGGCTTTAAGTGGTTCGTGGACGGTCTTTTTGAGGGAACGCTCGGTTTCGGCGGCGAAGAGAGTGCGGGTGCATCATTCTTACGTTTCGACGGAACAGCTTGGTCTACGGATAAAGATGGCATCATCATGTGTTTGCTAGCGGCTGAAATTACTGCCGTAACGGGAAAAAATCCACAGCAACATTATGATGAACTGGCTGAGCAATTCGGTTCACCGAGTTATAACCGCCTGCAAGCGGCGGCCACTTCAGCGCAGAAGAGTGCGTTATCTAAGCTTTCCCCAGAAATGGTTAGCGCCGATACCCTAGCAGGGGATCCGATTATTGCTCGCCTTACCCGTGCACCGGGTAATGACGCGGCAATCGGTGGCCTGAAAGTAATGACTGAAAACGGTTGGTTTGCGGCGCGTCCCTCTGGAACAGAAGATGCTTACAAGATCTATTGTGAGAGCTTCCTCGGGGCAGAACATCGTCAACGTATTGAAAAAGAAGCCGTAGAGATTGTTAGCGAAGTACTGAAAAACGCGTAATATTGCTCTGATCACTAGGCGCCTAAATGGCGCCTTTTTTATTTATTGACTACACTCCAAGGATTCGAATTACTGCTTAGGGATAAACCTTTAGCTGGTTGTTTAAAAAGGATTACAATGAATGAAGCTCACCCTTGCCAGATTTTATTGGCCTGCCGATGCCATAGTCGATCCCCTTAATTTCCCTCAAGTTTTTCAGAGCGAAGCGGGGCCAGTGGGCGTCACCATCATTGATATACCCTTAACCCATAAAAGTATCGATGAACTCCTTACCCTTCCTTTCCATTTAGAGAAATGGTTTCAGGGACAAGGTTTATTTCTCGATACACTTTGTGGTGTGATCATCGATAACTACTACCCACCCGATCATCCAGACAGCTCGAAAATAAGTAGGGTCTTCAGCTTGCTGGCTGAAGAGCTAAACGTCGTGCCTGTGATCAACAAAAATGATTTAGCCGACCCCTCGCAGTGGCAGCATTTTGTAGAACAAATGAGTGTTTTACACGAGTTCAATCAGCTGCTCGGCGACACGCTGTCGGCTCATAAGCTTATAGAATTTCACACGCGTTATAAAATGCAATTCTTGGCGCACTCTCAGCCTGCTTATCGGCAGTTAGGTCCGCTCGTCGCCAATATTAAACACGAACCCTCTTTATACGAATTTGCGCATCAGTATCGCCAGCATTTCATGCGATTACTACGTTATCCTGCGACGATACAAAATCACACCAATGTCGTGATGCATCTACAGGGTTACTTCCGTAAAAAAGTTGACGATGAGGCTCGCCAACAACTCACCACGCTTATCCATCAATATCGCTTAGGTGAGACCTCCTTAAGTGGGGTAAAGACAACGTTACGGGCTTTGCAATCTACCGCACCACATGGGTGGTTAGCGCAGCAACGTTATCTTTACCCTTGGTTTATTGAATACGATCTATAGGCAGAATGATATGTCGCAGCAACATCTAGTTTGGTTTCGCCACGATTTACGCTTGAGGGATAATCCAGCGCTTTCGGCCGCCTGTATCGATAATGAGGCTGAAGTTATCGCGCTGTGGTGTGTCACCCCAGAACAGTGGAAACAGCATAATGTTTCGGCGCGCCAGCTTAATTATCAATATGATGCACTCGTTATTCTGCAGAAAGATTTAAAAGAGAGAGGGATCCCACTGCTGGTGATCAACACTCCCACTTATAAAACACTCGAAAAAGAATTCATGGCGTTATGTGAAAAACATCACATAGATAAGGTGTTTTATAACTATCAGTACGAAGTTAATGAGCGTCAGCGCGATCAGAGAATAGAAGCGCTCTGTCACCAGCAAGACATAGTATGCCAAGGTTTTACCGACTCGACGCTCTTTTCCCCTGGCGCTATATTGACGGGGCAAGGGAAGATGTATCACGTTTTCACGCCGTTTTCCCGCGCCGTACTCAAAAAACTGAGCAGCGAAGAGATAGAGTGCAGCGCTCTGCCTCCTCAACGTAAACATCCTTCGGCCATTAAAGCATCGAAATTACCCGACTTTTCAACTAAAGCAGGTGAGTACGATACGAAAAGATTTCCAGTTGGACACGACGCCGCGCTAGCAAGATTACGCGAGTTTTCGAAAAAAGGGGTCGAGGACTATGCTGAGCAGCGTGATTTACCTGCCGAAGATGATACAAGCAGGCTGTCAGCGGCGTTAGCAACTGGACTACTCTCGGCAAGACAGTGCGTAAAACGTATACTCTCAGACCACCCTCATGCCTTGGAACAGGCGGGCGGAGCGGCGACCTGGTTGAATGAATTGATTTGGCGGGACTTCTATCGACATCTGTTAGTTGCCGAACCACAGCTTTGCCGTTATCAACCCTTTCAGACCTGGACCGACCATATACACTGGCAAAATGATAAGAAGCATTTTACCGCATGGTGTGAAGGGAATACTGGCTTTCCTATTGTCGATGCGGGGATGCGTCAGCTGAATAAAACGGGTTGGATGCACAATCGTTTAAGGATGGTCTGCGCGAGCTTCTTAGTTAAGGATTTATTAATCGATTGGCGCTGGGGAGAACGATATTTTTCCGAGCAGCTGATTGACGGTGATCTCGCGGCAAATAACGGCGGTTGGCAATGGGCCGCTTCGACAGGTACAGATGCAGCGCCCTATTTCAGGATTTTTAATCCAACTCGCCAAGGGGAGCGCTTCGATCCTAAGGGTGCGTTTATTCGCCAATGGCTCCCCGAATTAAAAGAGGTTCCCGAGAAAAATATCCATGAACCTTGGGGCTGGGCGGATAAACAAAATAAGAAACTTGATTACTCGCGGCCAATTGTGGAACATCGCCAAGCTCGTGAAGCGACTCTGCAGGCATTTGAGCAGGCGCGAAAACATCGATAATCTTTAGCGTTAGGACAACGTATGAAAAACACACTCTTAGAACAACATATTGACCGTTACCTTAACAGTTCTCAATTTAAAGATTACGCGCCTAATGGCTTACAAGTTGAGGGGCGTGAGACGGTACAAAAAATTGTGACGGGAGTGACTGCCTGCCAAGCATTGCTCGACAAAGCGGTAGAACTAGAGGCCGATGCGATTATTGTCCACCATGGCTATTTTTGGAAAAATGAGCCGGTCGTGATCAAAAACATGAAGCGTCAGCGGCTTAAAACGTTGCTGACTCATGATGTTAACTTGTATGGATGGCACTTACCCTTAGATGCACACCCAGAAATAGGGAACAATGTGCAGTTGGCGCAGCTGCTTGATATCACTATAAGTGGAGAAATTGACACTTACTTGCTCGAAGGCTATTTTGCACAACCTCTTAGTGCCGAACAACTGTCAGCGCGATTAGCAGAGCGTTTGCAACGCCACCCTCTTTACTGTGGGCCGGGCGAAAAAGGGATGATCACTCGGATAGCATGGTGCACGGGCGGCGCGCCTGATTTTATTGAACAAGCAGCAGACGCCGGTGTTGATGCCTTCATTACCGGTGAAGTTTCCGAACGCACGACGCATATCGCTCGCGAGCGAGGGATACACTTTTTCAGTGCCGGACACCATGCCACCGAACGGGGAGGGATACAGGCCTTGGGAGAGTGGTTAACGCGTGCACATGGTCTTGAGGTGACATTTGTTGACATCGATAACCCGGTCTGAGTAAAGGGGTTAGAAACTTAATTAAAACCAAATTTTTATCGCTTACCGTCACATCTAATAACTGATAAGTTAATCTAACATTTCATAGACCTGTTGTGTTAACCACTAGGGAGTGAGCTTTGTCAGAGGTACGTTATTACATGTTGGGGGAGAGAACATTGGTGATTGAGTCGCGTCCCCCAGTGTCGATATCTATTCAACAGCGTATTTGGGGGTTAGCTCAGCAGCTTGTACATGAACCGGGGGTGGCAGAGGTCACCCCCGGAATGAACAATCTCACTATCCAGTTACATGCTATCCCTGATTCTCGACAGGCGGCAATCGCGCAACTTGATGCTTGGTGGCTCGCAGCAGAGTCGTTTATCCCTGACTCGAGAAGTATCGATATTCCCGTAATATACGGTAAAGCAGCAGGGCCTGATTTATGTTCGCTCGCTGAAGCGGTTGGCCTAACCCCCAAACAAGTTGTGGAGGCCCATAGCGCCGGATGCTATAGGGTGTTTTTTATTGGCTTCCAACCCGGTTTCCCCTACCTCTCTGGACTCTCTCCACGCTTAGCTTGCCCACGCCACAAGACACCCCGACTCTCTGTACCCGCGGGCAGCGTTGGCATTGCCGGAAGCCAAACTGGGATTTATCCCTTAGCTTCCCCTGGAGGGTGGCAGATTATCGGTCAAACCTCATGCTCATTATTTGATCTGCAGCGCGAAGCCCCCTTTTTATTACGCCCGGGGGATACTGTACGTTTTATCCCTCATAAGGATGGATTATGCTGAAGGTAATCAAAGCAGGCTTAGCTAGCTCTCTACAGGACAGTGGGCGTCTAGGATTAACGCAATATGGCGTCGGTCGCGGTGGGGCATTGGATCGTCCTGCCATGCAAACAGCCAATATGCTGGTGGGAAATGACAAAAATTGCGCGGTTATTGAAATCACACAAGGCAACGCGACGTTTCATTTCGAGCAAACTTGCTGGTTTGCGCTAACGGGGGCGGATTGCAGGAGCCAGTTAGCGGGGAAGAGCATAGCGACTGGCTGGCGATATTTGGCTGAAGCTGGGCAAAGATTACAACTATCATCACCGCTAAGAGGTATGCGCAGTTATCTGGCTGTCAGTGGCGGCTTCGATTTCCCTGCGGTGATGGGATCACAAAGCACTAATCTAACGGCTGGGTTTGGTGGCCTTAATGGCCGTTTTTTACAAAATGGTGACGCTTTACCCCTTGGTCCCGCATCAAGACAGTTTGAACGTTCGGTCGGGGTCAGGCAGATTCTGTGGGGCAATCGAGTTCGGGTGATCCCGGGTCCCGAGTTCAAACAGTTAACTATGGAATCTCAGCAAGCTTTTTGGCGTACAGGTTGGACCCTGACCACGCAAAGTAACCGGATGGGGCATCGATTACAGGGTAGGGTATTGAAATTTTCCAATCAGGAAGAGTTATTATCCCATGGCGTCCTGCCCGGAACGATTCAAGTCCCTCCCAGTGGCCAGCCGGTGATTTTACTGGCTGATGCGCAAACTACTGGAGGTTATGCACGGATTGGACAAGTGATTGAGTGTGACCTGTATCATCTCGCGCAATTGCGTCCTCGGGAGCCGCTACATTTCGTCTATTGTACGTTAGCGCAAGCACGTGAGGCGACATCCGCCCAACAGCAGGTATTAAATATGATCGAGTGGGGCGTGACTCGACAACGATGAATAGGAGACTGCTGCGTAAAACTTTTTTACGTTTTTCTCGCGCGAATATTGACCACTCCCAAACTGGTAGCTGTTTATGTTGGCGCAGATTGGCTACACTCATTTAACGACTTAAGAAAAACCGTACCCAAAAGGTACCGGTTCCATTCTAACTTGACAAGGAGCTTCACGTGGCAAATAACATTAACTTCTTAAGTGATCTGACGGGTTCTTTTTCTTCACCTTGTAGCGAGAACCCCACGGTTCGCATGATCGAGGCGGGCTATAAGAAAGAAGGCATGAACGCGCGATTCATTACCTGCGAAGTCGGCCCTGAGAAGCTAGAGCAATCCATTAAAGGCGCGATAGCCATGGGATGGAAAGGTTTCAGTTGTTCATTGCCCAACAAGCAAGAAGTCATTCAATATCTTGATGAACTTGATACCTCTGCACAAGTCATTGGTGCCGTGAACTGCGTGGTCATCAAAGAGGGTAAACTTACTGGCTACAATACTGATGGCCAAGGCTTTATCGAAGCATTGAGCGATATCACTTCGGTAAAAGGTAAATATATTACCTTACTCGGCGCGGGCGGTGCGGCACGAGCCATTGCCGTTGAAGCAGCTTTAGCAGGCGCTAAACATATCACTCTGATTAATCGCAACGAAGAGCGCGGGCAAGCCTTAGTCAAGCTGATTGAAGAGAATACCGAAGCCAAAGCCTCCTTTACAAAGTGGACCAAGCAAGTGGCTATTGATAGCCAAACTGAGATTCTGGTGAACGCAACCTCTATCGGTTTAAACGATGCTGAAGCGATTCCCGATATCGACCTCGCCTCTATCGAAAAAACAATGATTGTGGCAGACGTTATCCCTAATCCGCCAGAAACTAAGTTACTGCGTGAAGCAGCTAAAAAGGGCTGTACCACTCTCAATGGTTTAAATATGTTAGTAAACCAAGGTGCGCAGAATGTCTACAACTGGTTTGGTAAAAAAGTCGACCGCGCGCCGATGAAAGCCTCGTTGGAAGAAATTTTTAACGCGAAATAATCGTTTCGCGATAAGACGACTTATAAGCGAAAAGTCGTCTTATCCTTATCTCTATTATTATAAAATTCTATAAAAACTATTTAATTCTCTCCAAAAGTTATTACACGTCCGAGCATAAAGGCTCAGCTTATTACTTTATATCACTCCTAATCAAGAAATAATCTCTCTACATTGACGCCTATTGGAATTAATTCTATTTCTTACCCTAATCTTGGTCACAGAATTCAATTAAAAGCATTGTAAATAATTGCTGTAGGGATAGTCTCATCTAGAGAGCGAAGTAAAGGATTGGGGTTTAAGATAAATTAACTTAAGGTTTCGCTTATGACTAAAATAAGAGATTATAATGTTTTAGCGAGTGATATATTGAAAAGTGTGGGGGGAAAGGAGAATATTATCTCCTTCACACGTTGTGCGACTCGCTTACGGTTGGTATTAAAGGATACGCCAGCTGGTTGTGAAGAAGAAATTAATGCATTTCCTGGCGTAATAATGGTCGTTCAAAAAGGAGGGCAATTTCAAATCGTTATTGGAACTCACGTTTCTGAAGTCTATGAGGCATTTTCTGCCTTAGTTGATGAAAATAAATTAACGGATAGTGGAAATAAACTCACGATTCTCGACAGGGTTATTGCTTCAATGTCGGCTATCTTTGCGCCCATCGTTTTTATCTTAGCTGCAGCAGGGTTATTGCAAGGTTTGCTCATCGTTTTACACTATTTCTTTCCAGACAGCACACAAACAAATACTTTTGCTGTGCTTAATTTTATGTCGTGGACCCCCTTTGCTTTTCTTCCTGTATTTATAGCCATTACCGCCTCTCGCCATTTTAAGTGCAGTGTTTATATTTCCGTGCTGTGCTGTTGTGCATTAATAAATCCGGACTGGGCAGCAATGGCCAGTAGAATAGCCCACGGCGAAATGCTAACCTTCCTAGGTATTCCCTTAGCTAAAACACTCTACACTTCTTCGGTATTACCCCCCATATTTATGATCTGGGCGCTCTCCTATTTAGAGCGATTTTTGAAAAAGACTATTCCAGAAGTTATTACAGATATCTTTACGCCCTTACTCTGTCTAGTAATAATGGTTCCACTTACATTATTAATTATTGGGCCGATTACTAGCTCTGCAGCATCAGGTATAGCGGCGGGATATAACGGATTATTTGATGCTTGCCCGGCGCTGGCTGCCGGATTAATTGGCGGAATATGGCAAGTCATTGTTATCTTCGGCGTACATTGGGGGATAACCCCCGTTATTATGTCGAACTTTGAATTGTTCGGACGCGACTCATTCCAAGCTTTCCAAACTATTGCTGTGGTGGCACAGATGGCAGCGGCTATGGCTGTAGCCATTAAATCGCGTAACCGCCTATTTAAAACAACCGCGTGGTCTGCGGGGATCACAGCGATCTTTGGAATAACTGAGCCAGCTCTCTATGGTGTGACACTCAGACTAAAAAAACCTTTTATTTGCGGCTGCGTGGGGGGGGCGATTGGGGCGGTGGCGACCAGCTTCTTTGGGACCTACTATTATGCTTATGCCGGCCTTCCAAGCTTATTAACTATCGTCAATGCTATCAGTCCTGCTAATCCAATGTCTTTTATTGGAGAGGCTATTGGGATTGGTATCGCGATCGTAGTTACCATGCTTCTGGTATTTATCGTCGGTTTTGATGATCCCATCCCGGAAGAGGATTCACAAACAGCCGGTCGACACTCAGCAGAAAAAAACACAACGCCCCCTGTAGATAACTCTAATCAACTGTCCTTACTTAGCCCATTAGACGGTCACTGTATCCCACTTGAACAGGTAAATGATCCCAGCTTTGCCCAACAATTATTAGGTCAAGGGGTTGCGATTATACCCGCTGACGGCGTGATTTATGCGCCCTGCGACGCTACCGTCTCTACCCTCCTAGACAGCCAACACGCTATTGGATTAACGACTCAACAGGGTGTCGAGCTATTAATACATGTTGGGATTGATACGGTTGAACTCGGAGGAAAACATTTTACTGCTCTAGTAAAAGAGGGGGAGGAGGTCAGAGGCGGGCAAGAACTCTTACGGTTTGAAAAAGAAGCGATTGCAGCGGCTGGATATGATACGACCACTCCCTTCGTAATTGTTAATAGCGATGACTACAAGGTAGAGCTAGTCGATTTAAATGAAAAAGTTGTGCACGGACAACCGATGATAACCGTTTCGATCAGTGAGGTAAAAAAATGAAAGAGAGATTTCCAGAAGATTTTTTATGGGGAGGGGCTGTTGCCGCCCATCAACTGGAGGGCGCTTGGCAAGTAGGAGGTAAGGGCATTAGCGTCGCTGATGTAATGACTGTGGGGGGACCCGGCGTACCCAGGGAAATTACAGACGGAGTACTAGCCGAGCATTATTACCCAAATCACGAAGCGATCGATTTCTATCACCGTTACAAAGAAGACATCAAATTATTCGCGGAGATGGGATTTAAATGTTTTCGTACCTCGATTGCTTGGACGCGTATATTTCCAAAAGGTGACGAAGACCTCCCAAATGAAGAAGGACTCGCGTTTTACGATGACTTGTTCGATGAGTGTCTTAAATATGGAATGGAACCTGTTATTACACTCTCCCATTTCGAAATGCCCTACCATTTGGTTTGTGAATATGGCGGGTGGCGAAATAGGAAACTAATCGATTTCTTTGTCCATTTTTCTAAAACGGTTATTACGCGATATCAGAATAAAGTTAAGTACTGGATGACCTTCAATGAAATAAATAACCAAGCCAATTACCACGAGGATTTTGCTCCCTTCACAAACTCAGGATTAAAATTTACTGAGAATGAAGATAGAGAGCAGGTGATGTATCAAGCCGCGCATTATGAATTAGTCGCGAGTGCCGCTGTTGTCCGCATTGCTCGAGAGATTAATCCTGCATTGAAAATGGGCTGTATGATTGCGATGTGCCCTATCTATCCGCTCAGTTGCAATCCAAACGATATGTTAATGGCGCAGAGTGCTATGCATCGGCGCTATTGGTTTACCGATGTCCATGCGCGTGGCTATTACCCACAACATTTACTTAATTATTTTAGTCGTAAGAATTTCAATTTAGATATTACCACTGAGGATCTTCAAGTCTTAAAGCTTGGATGTGTTGATTATATTGGCTTTAGTTATTATATGTCGTTCGCTACTCAAGCAACGGCCGATAACCCTCACTTTGATTATGATGAAACAAAAAGTTTAGTCGCTAATCCTTTTGTTCAAAAATCAGACTGGGGCTGGCAGATTGACCCCGCGGGTTTACGGTATGCGTTGAATTGGTTTTGGGATCACTATCAACTTCCATTATTCGTGGTTGAAAATGGTTTCGGTGCGATAGATAAGGTTGAGGATAATTTTTATGTCGATGACCAATACCGCATTGATTATCTCTCGGCGCATATCAAAGAGATGAAGAAAGCCGTTATTGAGGATGGTGTCTCGCTGATGGGCTACACGCCTTGGGGTTGTATAGACTTAGTCTCGGCCGGTACGGGAGAAATGAAAAAACGTTATGGCTTTATCTACGTCGATAAGGATAACGAAGGGAGAGGGACATTGCAGCGAGCCAAGAAAAAATCATTCTATTGGTACAAAGACATCATTCGTTCGCAAGCTGAAGAGCTATAAAAAGCTTTTGGAGCGCTGTGTTAATAAGGAGAGTAAAACTCTCCTTATTGTCATGATTTAACGTTTAGATTCAAATTTTCGCTCGGTATAACCTGTATAGAGCTGGCGAGGACGGGCGATTTTCATTCCCTCTTCATGCATCTCAATCCAGTGAGAAATCCAGCCGACAGTTCGTGCCATCGCAAAGATGACGGTGAACATAGAAGTAGGAATGCCCATGGCTTTCAAAATTAACCCAGAGTAGAAATCGACGTTAGGATAGAGTTTGCGTTCGATAAAGTAAGGGTCATTTAACGCGATATGTTCCAGCTGCATAGCAACCTCGAGTAAATCGTCCTTCATCCCTAATTCTTCTAAGACTTCGTGACAGGTTTCACGCATCACCGTGGCGCGTGGGTCATAATTCTTGTAAACCCGGTGACCAAAGCCCATCAGACGGAATGAATCGTTTTTGTCTTTTGCTCTACGTACAAATTCTGGAATATGCTCAACACTGCTGATCTCTTCAAGCATATGCAATGTCGCTTCATTAGCCCCACCATGTGCGGGTCCCCATAGCGAAGCAATACCGGCAGCGATACAGGCGAAAGGATTTGCACCGGAAGAGCCAGCTGTCCTAACGGTTGAGGTCGACGCATTTTGTTCGTGGTCAGCATGAAGAATAAGAATACGATCCATAGCGCGTTCTAGCACGGGGTTAATTTTGTACTCTTCGCAAGGTGTTGCAAACATCATATGCAGGAAGTTACCCGCATAAGAGAGGTCGTTCCGTGGGTAAACGAAGGGTTGACCAATGGAGTACTTGTAACACATTGCCGCGACGGTCGGCATCTTCGATAATAGACGGAAAGCTGCTATTTCACGGTGACGAGGATTGTTGACGTCCATCGAGTCGTGGTAGAAGGCAGCGAGTGCACCGGTTACGCCGCACATGACGGCCATAGGATGGGAATCGCGGCGAAAGCCGTGGAACAGGCGAGTGATCTGCTCATGGATCATGGTGTGGCGAGTCACCTGCGTTTTAAATTGTTGATATTGTTCCGCTGTCGGGACTTCACCGTTTAAGAGAATATAGCAAACTTCAAGATAATCCGATTTTGTCGCCAATTCAGCGATCGGAAATCCGCGATGTAGCAGAATACCCTCTTCACCATCGATATAGGTGATTTTGGATTCGCAAGACGCTGTTGAAGTGAAGCCAGGGTCAAAAGTAAAAACGCCATGAGAGCCTAACGCGCGCACATCGACAACATCTTGGCCTAATGTTCCTTTAAGTACATTCAGGTCGACGGCTGACTCATTTGAGTCGAGCGTAAGTGTCACCTTTTTATCTGTCATTTACTGCCTCCAAAAAGAACGATTGGAACGATATCCAAATACAGTTTCGCGAATTTGTTAAAATTATGTCACCAACTTATATCAAAACTGAGTCGAGCAGTATAGCGCTCATATACGGCTAAGCGATGATTAATCGTACAGTTTGCTGGCGAGGCTTATAGGATACCGTTGTTTTAAAATCATTTTAGCCACTATGTCACAACACCAATCTTTCGTAAAAAAATTATTGTTTGTTATTTAGTTGATTAATTTATAATCTATAGTTATCTATAACTCTTTAAGCCATAACATTTGGTTATTTTTGGCTTTAATGTTTCCAAATGTAAAATAAAGTCTTTATTTGCGTCAAATCAGTAGATTAGCGATAACTAAATGTCTTGGATAGTGAGTTAGATCACTGATTTATTTTAATTTACACAAAGAAATTGTAGATCAATTGTAATAAGATTGTGATCTCTCTATAATCCCTACTAGGTCTCCGGATTTACCTGTTTCAGGAGGCACCCAGCGTTTTTTTCGTCTAACACTGGATGTGACTGTTCTGTAAGTGAGCTTCACCAGAAGTTGACAAGCAGCAGGGCCGGAGGAGACATAATAAAAAAAGAGCTGTGTGGGCAAAACCGTGAATAAACAAAGACCTGTCAACTTGGATCTCTCGACGATCCGGTTTCCCGTTACTGCAATAGCATCCATTCTTCACCGCGTATCTGGCGTCATTACCTTTGTGGCGTTGGGGATTTTACTGTGGCTGCTAGGGCTCTCTCTCTCATCTCAAGAAGGTTTCAACCAAGCTGCTGCCATCATGGGAAGTTTCTTCGTGAAATTTATTCTCTGGGCAATCTTAACAGCGCTGGCTTACCACATTGTCGGAGGCATCCGCCATCTACTTGCGGACTTTGGCTTTATGGAAGAAACCATGGTGGCAGGTAAACGAAGCGCTGTCGCTTCCTTTATCATCGCAGCCGTTCTGTCGATTTTAGCGGGGGTTCTTGTATGGTAAACAACGTTTCTGCACTAGGAAGAAATGGTGTGCACGATTGGTTATTACTGCGTGCCGCAGCGATCCTTATTGCACTCTATGTCGTCTATATCTTAGGTTTTTTTGTCGTTAGCGGCCCCCTGACCTACGACATGTGGCGTGGCTTCTTTGCAATGCCTTTTACCAAGGTCTTTACGCTCCTAACCCTATTATCCATTCTGATTCATGGCTGGATCGGTATGTGGCAGGTACTGACTGATTACGTCAAAAACCTCGCCGTCCGTTTGGTCGTGCAACTGATTATTATTATCGCATTAGCGAGCTATGCGATTTATGGCACATTTGTGGTATGGGGTGCGTAATGAAATTGCCTGTAAGAGAATTCGATGCGATTGTGATTGGCGCGGGCGGCGCAGGTATGCGTGCCGCACTACAAATTTCACAGTCAGGTCAAAGCTGTGCATTATTATCAAAAGTTTTTCCTACGCGTTCCCATACGGTTTCCGCGCAAGGCGGCATTACGGTTGCATTGGGTAATACCCACGAAGATAACTGGGAATGGCATATGTATGACACCGTTAAAGGCTCCGATTATATCGGCGACCAAGACGCGATCGAATACATGTGTAACACTGGCCCCGAAGCAATTCTTGAATTAGAGCATATGGGTCTTCCATTCTCTCGCCTAGAAGATGGACGCGTTTATCAACGTCCATTCGGCGGGCAATCGAAGAATTTCGGTGGCGAGCAAGCTGCCCGAACGGCGGCAGCCGCCGACCGTACTGGACATGCTTTACTTCATACCCTGTATCAACAGAATTTAAAGAACCATACCACGATATTTTCCGAGTGGTACGCTCTAGATTTGGTTAAAAATGCCGACGGCGCAGTAGTAGGCTGCACCGCTATCTGTATAGAAACTGGTGAGGTTGTCTACTTTAAAGCTCAAGCAACGATACTGGCGACAGGTGGAGCAGGGCGTATCTACCAGTCCACCACGAATGCACACATTAATACCGGTGACGGCGTAGGGATGGCTCTACGTGCGGGGGTCCCCGTACAAGATATGGAAATGTGGCAGTTTCACCCAACCGGTATTGCCGGCGCGGGCGTATTAGTGACCGAAGGGTGTCGTGGTGAAGGCGGATATCTGCTCAATAAGCACGGTGAACGCTTTATGGAGCGTTATGCACCGAACGCCAAAGATCTTGCGGGGCGTGATGTTGTCGCCCGTTCGATGATGATTGAGATCCGTGAGGGTCGTGGCTGTGACGGTCCTTGGGGCCCACATCTTAAACTAAAACTCGACCATCTAGGAAGTGAGGTACTCGAGTCACGTCTGCCAGGTATCTTGGAGCTGTCACGGACCTTCGCCCACGTTGATCCAATTAAAGAGCCTATCCCGGTTATCCCGACCTGTCACTACATGATGGGTGGTATCCCGACTAAAGTGTCGGGCCAAGCGTTGACCGTCGATGAACAAGGGAACGACGTTGTGATCCCAGGATTATTTGCAGTAGGTGAAATTGCCTGCGTATCTGTTCATGGCGCTAACCGCTTAGGCGGTAATTCGTTGCTCGACCTTGTCGTATTTGGCCGTGCCGCGGGCTTACACCTGCAGGAGTCTATCGCTTCGCAAGGCCCACTGCGTGAGGCGACCGAAGAAGAGATTACGCAAGCAATGAGCCGTTATCAACGTTGGGAAAATAACCGAGAAGGTGAAGATCCGGCAGAGATCCGCAAAGCACTGCAAAGCTGTATGCAAAACAACTTCTCGGTATTCCGTGAAGGTGACGCCATGGCGAAAGGCCTCGAAGAGCTAAAATCGATTCGTCAGCGCTTACAAAATGCGCGTCTTGATGATCGCTCACCGGACTTCAACACGCAACGTATCGAGTGTTTGGAGCTTGATAACCTGATGGAGACGGCCTTTGCTACAGCGGTAGCGGCAAACTACCGTACTGAAAGCCGTGGTGCCCACAGCCGTTTCGATTATCCCGAACGTGATGACGAGAAATGGTTATGTCATAGCCTCTATCTGCCACAGAGTGAGAGTATGACCCGACGTGAGGTGAACATGCAGCCGACATTGCGCGAAGCGTTCCCTCCTAAAGTGCGTACTTATTAATAGGCGGAGAGATTAATGAAACTCGAATTTTCTGTATATCGCTATAACCCAGAAGTCGATGACGCTCCGCGTATGCAAGATTATACGTTGGAGGCAGAAGAAGGGCGCGACATGATGTTATTGGACGCGCTCATTAAACTGAAAGAGCAAGATCCTACACTAGGCTTTCGTCGCTCTTGCCGTGAAGGGGTCTGTGGCTCTGACGGCATTAACATGAATGGTAAAAATGGGCTCGCCTGTGTCACACCGGTATCTGCTTTATCAGGCAAAGGAAAAATTGTTATCCGTCCCTTACCCGGCCTACCGGTTATTCGCGACTTAGTGGTCGATATGGCGCAGTTCTACACGCAATATGAGAAGATTAAGCCGTTCTTGCTGAACGATAATAAGAATCCACCTGCCCGTGAATTCTTACAGTCGCCGGAAGAGCGGGCTCATCTCGACGGATTATATGAATGTATTCTCTGTGCATGCTGCTCTACCTCCTGCCCATCTTTCTGGTGGAATCCGGACAAGTTTATCGGTCCGGCGGGGTTACTTGCCGCCTATCGCTTCCTAATCGATAGCCGGGATACTGAGACAGAATCACGCTTAGATAATTTGGACGATGCTTTCAGCGTATTCCGTTGTCATAGCATAATGAACTGTGTCAATGTCTGCCCTAAAGGTCTTAACCCGACCAAGGCGATTGGACACATTAAATCCATGTTACTGAAACGTGGTGCATAGCATCATTAAGCGGGGAGGATAACTCCCCGTTGTTATAGCGGTGTCTTTGCCAATTTGGCTTGTACCCAAGTCGAATTGCCAAAGGTTCCCTACGGGGCCAGAATTTTTGTACCCGTATCGCTGAACCGATTGAACAGAGCGGTCATCTGTTTGGGTATCTCCGTTTAACGGTGAATTATATTACGAAAAGCATAGCATTGCTTAAGGGATCACTATGCAGAATAGCGCAATGAAATCCTGGCTAGACTCCTCCTGGCTGGCCGGCGCGAACCAGTCTTATATCGAGCAGTTGTATGAGGACTACCTCACCGATCCTGACTCGGTAGATAGTGTCTGGCGTGAAAGGTTCGCACAATTCCCCGCGGACGCACTACGACCCGATCAATATCATTCCACAACGCGGGAATACTTTCGGCGACTAGCCAAAGATGCCACGCGTTACACTACCTCGGTGAGTGACCCTGAAACTAACTCTAAACAGGTTAAGGTACTGCAGCTCATCAATGCTTTTCGTTTCCGCGGTCACCAAAAAGCTAATCTCGATCCATTAGGGTTGTGGCAGCAAGAAGACTTCCCCGATCTCGACCCTGCCTTTCATGGTCTAAGTGCTACCGACTTTAATGAGAGTTTCAATGTTGGCTCTTTTGCTTCAGGCAAAGAGACTATGAAACTGTCCGAACTGTTCGACGCTTTAAAGCAGACCTACTGCGGGTCAATTGGCGCAGAATATATGCATATCACCAATACCGAAGAGAAACGTTGGATTCAGCAACGTATCGAATCGGTCGCGGGCCAAGCAACCTTCAGTGCGGAAGAGAAAAAGAAATTCTTAAAAGAATTAACGGCCGCGGAAGGAATGGAAAAGTATCTAGGAGCTAAGTTCCCTGGTGCTAAACGCTTCTCCCTAGAAGGCGGGGATGCGCTAATTCCAATGCTTCGTGAGATGATCCGCCATGCGGGTAAACAAGGCACGCAAGAAGTCGTCTTAGGGATGGCCCACCGTGGCCGTCTTAATGTACTGATCAACGTCTTAGGTAAAAAGACCCAAGATCTCTTCGATGAATTCGCCGGTAAACATCATGAGCACTTGGGTGCGGGCGATGTGAAATACCATATGGGCTTCTCCTCGGATCTGGAAACAGAAGGGGGCCTAGTTCACTTAGCCTTGGCGTTCAACCCTTCTCACTTAGAAATTGTCAGCCCGGTGGTCATGGGGTCGGTACGTGCGAGACTTGACCGCTTGGATGAACCTTCTGCGATCAATAAGGTGCTACCTATCACCATCCATGGTGATGCGGCAGTTATTGGTCAAGGCGTAGTACAAGAGACACTCAATATGTCTCAGGCACGTGGGTATATGGTCGGCGGCACAGTACGTATCGTCATCAATAACCAAGTTGGCTTCACAACCTCGAATCCGAAAGATGCGCGCTCTACGCCTTATTGTACTGACATTGGTAAGATGGTACAGACGCCAATCTTCCACGTTAACGCCGATGATCCGGAAGCGGTTGCCTTTGTGACGCGCTTAGCGCTGGACTACCGCAATAACTTCAAGCGTGACGTCTTTATCGACCTGGTGTGTTATCGCCGTCACGGTCATAACGAGGCTGATGAGCCAAGCGCAACCCAGCCAGTGATGTACAAAAAAATTAAGCAACATCCAACGCCTCGTAAGATTTATGCGGATAAGTTGACCGCTGCGAATATCGTGAGTGCGGGCGAAGTGACGGAATTGGTTAACCTCTATCGCGATGCGCTGGACGCTGGTGAGTGTGTGGTCGAAGAGTGGCGGCCAATGACGCTTAACTCCTGTACTTGGTCACCTTATTTAAATCACGAGTGGGATGAAGCGTATCCAGCAACGGTCGACCAGAGTCGTCTTAAACAGATTGCCAATAATTTAAGTCAAATCCCCGCCGAGATTGAAGCTCAGTCCCGCGTGAAGAAAATTTATAACGACCGTCATGAAATGGCGGAAGGCAATAAAGCGTTTGATTGGGGCGGTGCTGAGAACTTAGCTTATGCCACCCTAGTGGACGAAGGTGTTTCGGTACGTTTATCCGGTGAAGATTCCGGACGCGGCACCTTTTTCCATCGTCACGCGGTTATCCATAACCAAAGCAACGGCTCAACCTTCACCCCGCTTCACCATGTCCGTAAAGGCCAAGGCGTATTTAAAGTATGGGATTCGGTATTATCCGAAGAAGCTGTCTTGGCCTTTGAATACGGCTATGCGACGGCGGAACCTCGTACCCTAACGATTTGGGAAGCACAATTCGGTGACTTCGCCAATGGCGCCCAAGTGGTAATCGACCAGTTCATCAGTTCTGGCGAACAAAAATGGGGAAGGATGTGTGGACTAGTGATGTTGCTACCGCATGGCTACGAAGGCCAAGGTCCAGAACACTCCTCTGCGCGGCTTGAACGTTACCTACAGCTCTGCGCTGATCAGAATATGCAGGTCTGTGTTCCTTCAACGCCTGCACAGGTTTACCACATGTTACGCCGCCAGGCATTACGCGGTATGCGCCGCCCATTGGTCGTGATGTCGCCAAAATCGCTCTTACGCCATCCGCTAGCGATTTCCTCTATGGAAGAACTGGCACAGGGCGAATTTATGCCCGCCATTCCAGAAATTGATTCGCTGGATGCGCAGAAGGTTAAACGTGTCGTGCTCTGTTCCGGTAAGGTTTATTACGACTTATTAGAGCAAAGACGTAAAAATGAGCAAGATAACGTCGCGATTATTCGTATTGAGCAGCTTTACCCGTTCCCGCATAAAGCGGTACAGCAGGCAATCAGTGCCTATAGTCACGTGACTGATTTTGTTTGGTGCCAGGAAGAGCCGTTAAACCAAGGTGCTTGGTATTGTTGCCAACATAACTTCCATGATGTTGTCCCGACAGGGGCTAAATTACGCTACGCTGGCCGGGCGGCTTCCGCTTCGCCAGCTGTGGGATATATGTCTGTTCACCAAAAGCAGCAGCAAGAATTAGTTAATGATGCGCTGAACGTTGATTGATAAAAAGGAAAGACAATGAGTAGCATAGAAATTTTCGTTCCCGATTTACCGGAATCTGTTGCCGATGCCACGGTTGCGACTTGGCACAAACAGCCTGGTGACAGCGTCCAGCGCGATGAAGTGCTGGTAGAAATTGAAACCGATAAAGTGATCCTTGAAGTCCCTGCAGCGGCCGACGGCATTTTGGAAGCGATTACTGAAGCTGAAGGCGCAACGGTCGTTTCTCGTCAGTTGTTGGGCAAAATCAAAGAGGGTAATAGTGCAGGGAAAGAGAGTTCGGCTACGCCAGCGCCTGTCTCTACACCGGATGCTGCACCGACCGAACAGAGCAGTGACGAGTCCAATGATTTCTTAACGCCTGCCATTCGTCGTCTAATCGCCGAACATACCTTAGATGCCACACAGATCAAAGGGACGGGTGTCGGTGGACGTATTACGCGTGAAGATGTTGAAAAACATCTGGCGGCGACGCAATCCGCACCAAAATCAGAAGCGGCTACGCAGGCTGCACCAGCACCGCTTTCAAATCGTAGCGAGAAACGTGTTCCGATGACACGTTTACGCAAACGTGTTGCAGAGCGTCTATTGGAAGCCAAAAATAGTACGGCGATGTTGACTACCTTTAACGAAGTCAACATGAAGCCAATCATGCAAATCCGTAAGCAATATGGTGAAGCGTTCGAGAAACGTCACGGCGTTCGTTTAGGCTTTATGTCTTTCTATATTAAAGCCGTCGTTGAAGCCCTTAAGCGCTACCCAGAAGTAAACGCCTCTATCGATGGCGATGACGTGGTCTATCACAATTACTTTGATGTCAGCATTGCGGTGTCGACGCCACGTGGCCTAGTCACTCCAGTACTAAAAGATGTTGATGCACTCAGTATGGCTGATATTGAGAAGAAAATTAAAGAACTGGCCATTAAAGGACGCGACGGTAAGTTGACGGTTGAAGAATTGACTGGCGGTAACTTTACTATAACCAACGGTGGCGTCTTCGGCTCGCTGATGTCAACACCGATCATTAACCCGCCGCAAAGCGCGATCTTAGGTATGCACGCGATCAAGGATCGTCCAATGGCGGTGAATGGCCAAGTTGAGATCCTACCGATGATGTATCTTGCGCTTTCTTACGACCACCGTCTAATCGATGGCCGTGAATCAGTGGGCTACCTGGTAGCGATTAAAGACTTACTCGAAGATCCTGCACGCTTACTGCTGGATGTCTAATTTCTGTGGCGTGCACTCTGCACGCCTATTTTTGACCTGAATGGATAATACCCTATGAATTTACATGAATATCAGGCGAAACAGCTGTTTACACGTTATGGCTTACCTGCGCCGTCTGGTTATGCTTGTACTACACCTCGTGAAGCTGAAGAAGCTGCATCAAAAATTGGTAGCGGACCTTGGGTAGTAAAATGCCAAGTTCACGCGGGCGGTCGCGGCAAAGCGGGCGGCGTGAAAGTCGTAAAAAGTAAAGAAGAGATCCGCAGCTTTGCTGAAGGCTGGTTAGGTAAGAACTTAGTGACTTACCAAACTGACGCACAAGGTCAGCCGGTTAACCAAATTCTGGTCGAAGCGGCGACGGATATCGATAAAGAGCTTTATCTGGGCGCAGTGGTGGATCGTAGCACTCGTCGTGTCGTATTTATGGCCTCGACTGAAGGCGGTGTTGAAATTGAGAAAGTGGCGGAAGAGACACCACACTTAATTCACAAAATGCCACTGGATCCATTAACCGGACCAATGCCTTATCAAGGCCGTGAGCTGGCATTTAAATTAGGGCTGGAAGGGAAACAAGTCAGCCAATTTGCGAAAATCTTTATGGGTCTAGCGACGTTATTCTTAGAGCGCGATCTAGCATTAGTTGAAATCAACCCGTTAGTGATCACCACCGCAGGTGACCTAATCTGCCTAGACGGTAAACTGGGTGCAGATAGCAATGCGATGTTCCGTCAACCTGAACTACGCGAAATGCATGATCCAAGCCAGGAAGATTCTCGCGAAGCGCATGCTGCGCAATGGGAACTCAACTATGTCGCCTTAGAAGGTAATATCGGTTGTATGGTCAACGGTGCAGGCTTAGCGATGGGAACCATGGACATCGTTAAACACCACGGCGGTCAACCAGCTAACTTCCTTGATGTTGGCGGTGGGGCAACCAAGGAACGTGTTACCGAGGCCTTTAAAATTATTCTTTCAGACGATGCGGTGAAAGCGGTCCTCGTGAATATCTTTGGTGGGATTGTTCGCTGTGATCTGATTGCCGACGGTATTATCGGTGCTGTTGCCGAGGTTGGCGTAAATATTCCGGTCGTTGTTCGTCTTGAAGGGAACAATGCTGAATTAGGCGCACAACGTTTAGCAGAAAGCGGTCTCAATATTATCGCAGCTACCAGTCTCACTGACGCTGCCCAGCAAGTTGTCGCTGCGGCGGAGGGTAAATAATGTCTATTTTGATTGATAAGAATACTAAAGTTATCTGCCAAGGCTTTACCGGCGGTCAAGGCACATTCCACTCAGAACAAGCGATAGCTTACGGTACGCAAATGGTTGGTGGCGTGACCCCAGGCAAAGGCGGCACCACGCACTTGGGCCTACCCGTATTCAACACCGTGCGCGAAGCTGTCGAAGCCACAGGCGCAACGGCGTCGGTAATCTATGTTCCCGCACCATTTTGTAAAGACAGTATCTTAGAAGCGATTGATGCTGGGATTAAACTGATCATCACGATCACCGAAGGTATCCCGACACTGGATATGCTGACCGTTAAGGTAAAACTAGACCAAGCCGGTGTAAGAATGATTGGGCCAAACTGCCCGGGTGTGATCACCCCAGGTGAATGTAAGATTGGTATTATGCCTGGCCACATCCACCAACCTGGCCGCGTCGGAATTGTGTCACGCTCAGGTACGCTGACTTATGAAGCAGTCAAGCAGACAACCGATATTGGCTACGGTCAATCGACCTGCGTTGGCATTGGTGGTGACCCGATTCCAGGCTCAAGCTTTATCGATATTCTCGAGTTATTCGAAAAAGACCCGCAAACTGAAGCCATCGTAATGATCGGGGAAATCGGTGGTAGCGCGGAAGAAGAAGCCGCTGCATACATCAAAGCCCATGTGACCAAACCCGTCGTCAGCTACATCGCCGGTGTGACAGCGCCTAAAGGCAAACGTATGGGTCACGCAGGTGCCATCATTGCTGGGGGGAAAGGGACAGCTGATGAGAAATTTGCTGCGTTAGAAGCGGCTGGGGTTAAAACTGTGCGCAGCCTTGCCGATATCGGCGATGCCGTGAAAGAAGTTCTGCCTGCACGCTAATACGCTTTAACGTTAATTAAGCCATCGATTAATTCGGTGGCTTTTTTTATTAAAATTTAAAACAACAATAGCGATTTAATTTAACAAAAATAGCCTCAATAAATATTTTTTATACTATTTTAGATCGAGATCAATTAACCTCCTGTTAGTTTCTAGAAATAATTAATCACTAAGATTACATTATCTTCCACTATCACCGTCAGCTCTTTTCTCTACTTAGATTATTTATTAAGGGGGAGAAGGCTATCTTAATTAGATAGAAGTAAGCGTCGGCAGATAATAAGCAGCCTAATCATAATTCCTTTCATTACTATTAAGCTGGGTTATCAACATCATCTATTTAGATTTCATTGAGTTTATTGAAGTAATTTCCAGTAACTGGTGAAAACTAGAGTGAAACAAGGGGTAAGAATGTTTGATATTGTCGAACTCTCTCGCTTACAGTTTGCGTTAACCGCAATGTACCATTTCCTTTTCGTCCCATTAACACTAGGGATGGCATTCTTACTGGCGATCATGGAAACGGTCTATGTTTTTACCGGTAAGCAAATTTATAAAGACATGACGAAGTTTTGGGGGAAATTGTTTGGGATCAATTTTGCTCTAGGGGTGGCTACTGGACTTACGATGGAATTCCAGTTTGGTACTAACTGGTCTTATTATTCACATTATGTTGGCGATATTTTTGGCGCACCCTTGGCGATTGAAGGATTAATGGCCTTCTTTTTAGAATCGACCTTTGTTGGATTATTTTTCTTTGGTTGGGAACGCTTAGGCAAAGTGCAACACTTAGCAGTAACTTGGTTAGTGGCGTTAGGTTCAAATTTATCTGCACTATGGATATTAGTCGCGAATGGTTGGATGCAAAATCCTATTGCATCAGATTTTAATTTTGAAACCATGCGTATGGAAATGGTGAGTTTTTCGGAGCTCGTGCTAAACCCTGTTGCACAAGTCAAATTCGTACACACCGTCGCCTCTGGTTACACCACCGGAGCAATCTTCGTTTTAGCTATTAGCGCTTGGTACTTACTAAAAGGGCGCGATATCGCCTTTGCAAAACGCTCATTTGCTATTGCGGCAAGCTTCGGTGTCGCAGCGGTACTCTCAGTCATCATTCTTGGTGATGAATCTGGCTATGAAATGGGCGATGTGCAAAAAACTAAACTGGCAGCCATTGAGGCAGAATGGGAAACGCAACCTGCACCAGCAGCCTTTACTCTATTTGGTATCCCTGACCAACAGGCTGAGAAAAACCATTACACGGTTCAGGTCCCTTACTTACTGGGATTAATCGCCACCCGTTCGACTGATAAACCCGTACTGGGATTGAAGGACTTACTCACTGAGCATGAAATGCGTATCCGTAATGGGATGAAGGCCTATGCGTTGTTAACCGAGTTACGCAGTGGTAATCATGACTTGGCGGTACGTGAGGCCTTTGAAAGTCATAAGAAAGATTTAGGGTACGGACTTTTACTAAAGCGCTATACGCCGAATGTTAGCGATGCGACAGAGGCGCAGATCCATCAAGCCACTAAAGATTCAATTCCTAGCGTCGCACCGCTCTATTTCTCCTTCCGAATTATGGTGCTATGTGGCGTTGTGATCTTCTTAGTCATCGCTGCCTCCTTTATAACTGTGTTGCGTAACCGCATCGGCAAAAATCGTTTCATCTTAAAGGCCGCCGTTTGTGCACTGCCGCTACCATGGATAGCCGTCGAAGCAGGTTGGTTCGTTGCAGAGTATGGTCGTCAGCCTTGGGCTATTGGCGAGGTGCTGCCGACCGCTGTGGCCAGTTCATCGCTTAGTGTCGGCGATCTACTCTTCTCGATGGGATTAGTCCTTGGACTTTATACCTTATTCATCATTGCGGAAATGTATCTAATGATCAAGTTCGCCCGTTTAGGTCCATCTAGTTTACATACGGGTCGTTACCATCATGAGCAATCTACGGATAACGCTTCAGTTTAAATTATCGAGGACGCATTCATGTTTGATTACGAAGTATTACGCTTTGTCTGGTGGCTACTCATCGGCATCCTCTTTATCGGCTTTGCGGTGACCGATGGTTTCGATATGGGCGTTGGGATGCTTGGTCGTTTGATTGGTCGTACCGACACAGAACGCCGAATTATGATCAACAGTATTGCCCCGCACTGGGATGGTAACCAAGTCTGGCTAATCACAGCAGGCGGGGCGCTATTTGCTGCGTGGCCTATGGTCTATGCTGCGGCTTTCTCGGGATTTTATGTGGCGATGATGCTAGTGCTCGCTTCATTATTTTTCCGCCCAATTGGCTTTGATTATCGCTCTAAGCTGGAAAACCCTCAGTGGCGGGCTATGTGGGATTGGGGGATTTTTGTAGGGAGTTTTGTGCCGCCGCTGGTGATTGGCGTGGCATTTGGTAACTTATTACAAGGTGTTCCGTTCTACTTCGATAATGATTTACGATTGTTTTATACCGGCAACTTTTTCCAGCTACTCAATCCGTTTGCATTGTTAACGGGTGTCGTCAGTTTAACGATGATATTAACGCAAGGGGCGACCTATCTTATGATGCGTACCGATTCGGTACTGTTGAAAAGAAGTCAACGTTGTACCCAAATAAGTAGCGCAGTCATGTTTATCTGTTTTGCCCTAGCGGGAGTATGGCTAGCCTATGGTATAGATGGCTATCAATTAGCCTCGCCATTGAACCACGCTGCCGAGTCTAACCCTATAGGTAAAGAAGTAGTGACTGGCGTTGGATTGTGGCTTGTTAACTTTTCCACGGCCCCTATTCTATGGATTTTTCCACTAGGCGGACTGCTTTTTGCATTAGCGACTTTTCTTATGGCATCGATGCAGCGGGGAGGGTGGGCGTTCTTCTGCTCATCATTGACAATTGCTTGTGTGATTATGACGGTTGGCGTGGCGATGTTCCCGTTCATCATGCCATCAAGTACCGTGTTTAGTAATAGTTTAACAATGTGGGATGCGACCTCAAGCCAGCTCACGTTAACAACCATGACCTTCGCGGCAATGATCTTCGTACCAATTGTCTTGGCCTATACCATCTGGTGCTATTACAAAATGTTTGGCCGTGTTACTCATCGAGATATTGAAAACAACACTCATTCACTGTATTAAGAGGTAAGTCTTATGTGGTATTTCGCTTGGATTTTAGGCACGTTACTTGCCTGTTCTTTTGGTGTGATGACGGCTCTAGCGCTGGAAAATAGTGAAAACAAGAAAACAACTGATTCTCAATGCTGATTAATTGAATTAGTTTACTTATAGTTAACCTTAACCCTTCTGTAGAGATACGGGAGGGTTTTTTAATGCATTAAATTAAGTGATTGAAAAATAAGTGTAATTAAATGTAGAGCGATTCACGCTTCGGTACCAAAACGTAAAGAAAAATAATTATTTTATCAAGCAGAGTTTGCCCCATTCCCAAGCTCATTGCTCTTGCGTATAGTAGCGGAGTTTAAACCATTATAGGGATGTGGAGTGAGTCAAATGCTGTTTCGTTGGCCAATCAGAGTTTACTATGAAGACACTGATGCCGGTGGCGTGGTTTATCATGCAAGTTATATCGCGTTTTATGAACGTGCACGAACAGAAATGTTACGTGCTAAAGCGATCAATCAACAATTTCTACTCGAAAAACAACTTGGTTTTGTTGTAAGAAGGATGAGTGTCGATTATCGAGCAGCGGCGCGTTTAGACGATATGCTTGAAGTGACGACTGAAATCGTCAAAATGACTCGCGCTACCATTACTTTTCTTCAACGTATCCTTAACGCTGAAGGGCAAGTCATTAATGAAGCAGAAGTATTGATTGCCTGCATTAATTTACACCAGATGAAGCCCGTAGCGCTTCCTACGTTTATTGTCGCGGAGTTTACGCAGTGACTGACATGAATATTCTTGATTTGTTCCTTAAGGCAAGCCTTCTGGTCAAATTCATCATGTTGATTCTTATAGCCTTTTCTGTAGTTTCATGGGCTATTATTATTCAACGTACTCGGATTCTCAATGCGGCATCTCGTGAAGTTGTCGAGTTCGAAGAGAGATTTTGGTCTGGTGTTGACCTCTCAAAGTTATACCAAGAAAGCTTAACCCGTCGCGACGAGTTAATGGGGACTGAACAAATTTTCTATTCTGGGTTTAAAGAGTTTGCACGCTTGCATAAAATTAATAGTCCAGTTCCCGATGCCGTAGTAGAAGGCGCGACGCGTGCAATGCGTATTTCGACAAATCGTGAACTCGAAACCTTGGAAGCCCATATCCCTTTCTTAGGGACAGTCGGTTCCATCAGTCCCTATATCGGTCTCTTTGGTACTGTTTGGGGGATCATGCATGCGTTTATCTCTTTAGGCGCAGTCAAGCAGGCTACGTTACAAATGGTTGCCCCGGGTATCGCAGAAGCTCTTATTGCTACCGCTATCGGTCTTTTCGCGGCAATCCCTGCTGTCATGGCTTATAACCGTTTAAATCAGCGTGTGAATAAGCTTGAGCAAGGATACGACAATTTCGCAGAAGAATTTACTGCCATCCTGCACCGCCAGGCTTATAACAGCGAAATGACTAAGTAATCAGGGGTTGACTCATGGCTAGATCGCGCGGTCGCGGACGTCGTGACTTAAAATCAGAAATTAATATCGTCCCGCTATTGGACGTGTTACTTGTTCTATTACTGATATTTATGGCTACGGCACCGATTATTACGCAAAGCGTTGAAGTAGACCTGCCTGATGCAACAGACTCTAAAACGGTTTCAAGTGACGATAACCCACCAGTTATCGTCGAAGTTGCAGGGGTCGGTCAATATAGCATTGTTGTGGATCATAACCGTATGTCACAACTGCCTCCTGAACAGGTCGTAAATGAAGCGCAGCGCCAGTTAGCGCAAAACCCTAAAACAGTTTTCTTGATTGGTGGGGCTAAGGAAGTACCGTACGACGAAATTATTAAGGCGCTGAATCTACTGCACCAAGCAGGAGTTAAATCAGTGGGCTTGATGACACAACCCATTTAACAGCGAATCATATCGGGAATCGTGAGTGTCGAAGTTAACGGAACAAAACGATAAGTTGAAAAGAGCGGTAATTATCTCTATAGCGTTGCACGTCGTGTTAGTGGCTATACTGATCATCAGCTCAATGAATGAACATATCGAAACAAGCTCTGATGGCGGTGGCGGCAGTGACATTGACGCCGTGATGGTCGATCCTGGCGCTGTAGTCGAACAATATAATGCCTCTAAGCAGAGTCAGCGTGATACCAAGGCTGAACAAGCGAAGGAGGCTGCCGCCCAAGCTAAAGCTCAGGCAGCAGAGCAGGCGAAGGAAGCGGCCGAACAGGCTAAACAAGCCGCAGCCCAAGCGAAAGCCGAGGCAGCAGAGCAGGCTAAGCAGGCCGCCGCCCAAGCGAAAGCCGAGGCAGCAGAGCAGGCCAAGCAGGCCGCCGCCCAAGCGAAAGCCGAGGC
>DWRH01000034.1:0-42466 GCA_022318365.1 Anthoptus insignis
AGCAGGCAATGTTATTACCCCTGAAGAGATCGCTCAGGCTGATTTGGTGATCGTTGCTGCGGATATTGAGGTCGATCTGGCTAAATTTGCCGGTAAGCCAATGTACCGTACCAGTACCGGGTTAGCACTGAAAAAAACTGCCCAGGAGTTTAATAAAGCGCTGACTGAGGCTAAAGTCTTCGAGCCGAAAAATAGTACTTCTTCTGCGAGTGATGCGGAAGGCAAAAAAGAGAAAGCCGGGGCATATCGCCATTTATTGACCGGTGTTTCTTACATGTTACCGATGGTAGTGGCTGGTGGCTTGTGTATCGCACTTTCCTTCGCCTTTGGTATAGAAGCGTTTAAAGTTGATGGCAGCTTCCCAGCGGCATTGATGAAAATCGGTGGGGGAACAGCATTCGCCTTGATGGTGCCAGTGCTGGCCGGATTTATTGCGTTCTCTATCGCTGACCGCCCCGGTCTGGCTCCTGGTATGATTGGTGGTATGTTAGCTACCACTGTGAATGCCGGTTTTCTCGGTGGTATTATTGCCGGTTTTATCGCCGGTTATGCCGCCAAGCTACTCAGCAGTAAGGTCAAATTACCGCAGAGTATGGAAGCCTTAAAACCAATTTTGATTATTCCACTAGTAGGCAGTTTAATTACCGGACTGCTGATGATTTATGTGGTGGGAACGCCTGTAGCTAAAATCATGGAAGCGCTAACCCACTGGCTGGGGAATATGGGGACTGCAAATGCCGTCGCCCTTGGCGCTATTCTTGGTGGCATGATGTGTGCGGATATGGGTGGTCCAATTAATAAAGTGGCTTATGCGTTCGGGGTCGGATTACTCAGTTCACAGACCTATGCACCGATGGCGGCTATCATGGCAGCAGGTATGGTGCCGCCGCTGGCAATGGGCGTAGCAACCTTACTGGCTCGTGCTAAGTTCGATAAAGGTCAACAGGAAGGGGGCAAAGCGGCGTTGGTGCTCGGCCTGTGCTTTATTTCTGAAGGTGCAATTCCATTTGCTGCGCGAGATCCGATGCGCGTGTTACCGTGTTGTATCGTCGGTGGTGCTATTACCGGTGCTATTTCTATGACGGTTGGCGCTAAACTGATGGCACCACATGGTGGCTTATTTGTGCTGTTGATTCCTGGGGCAATTACTCCCGTACTGGGTTATTTACTGGCTATCATTGCCGGTACTGCGGTTGCAGGTGTGGCGTATGCCATTCTGAAAAAACCAGAGTTGAAGATACAGCAAGCCTGATTCCTGACTACAGATACCCTGTAAATACACTGGTTTTTTCAGGCGTACTTACAGGCATAAAATTCAGCTCTGACCGTAAGGTCAGGGCTTTTTTTATCAGGAAAACGCTTTATCAGAAATAATAGCTATTGAAATCGGTCAGGCGACACTACGGAGTGTGCCGGGTCATGCTGCACTGCATACCAGGTTAATCAGGGAGAGATTTTAGCCTTGTTGGGCTTTAAGCCAGGCAATTTCATCGTGCCAGCGTCCGGGGTCAATGGTTTCAAGGATCAGAGGAATACCGTCAAAACGGGGGTCTTTCATCAGCCAGCTGAACACGGTATGACCGATATTTCCTATCCCCAGACTGTCATGACGGTCAACCCGGCTACCCAGACTACTTTTAGCATCATTGAGATGCATACCACGCAGATAGCTGAACCCCACTGTAGCATCGAACTCAGCAAAAGTGCGTTCACACTCGACTTCGCTCCGTAAATCATAACCCGCAGCGAAAGCATGACAGGTATCAATACAGACGCCGACCCGATCTTTATCTTCTACATGCTGAATAATAGTGGCGAGCTGCTCGAAGCGAAATCCAAGATTACTTCCCTGGCCGGCTGTGTTCTCTATTACCGCCGTCACACCTTCCGTTTTATCCAGCGCAATATTGATTGATTCCGCGATACGTTTCAGACACTGATCTTCGTCGATCTGCTTCAGATGGCTGCCGGGATGAAAGTTGAGTAATGTTAAACCTAATTGTTCACAACGCTGCATTTCATCGATAAAAGCATCACGTGATTTCTCCAGGGCGTCATTTTCAGGATGTCCGAGGTTAATCAGATAGCTGTCATGAGGCAGAATCTGTGCTGAAGTATAGTGATACTGGGCACAAGCATCACGAAATGCACGTATAGTGCTCTCAGTCAGCGGAGCTGCTCGCCACTGACGTTGGTTTTTCGTAAACAGGGCAAAAGCCGTAGCCTCAAGCTGGTGGGCGCGGATCACAGCCTGGTCAACACCGCCAGCGGCACTGACATGTGCACCGATAAATTTCATTCAATATCTCCTGTAGGAAAAGGCACTGCACTCACACAGGTGAGTGCAGGTTTAACAAGTTGGGTCCGTCCTGTCACAGTCAGTGTTGGAATAGCAGATTAATGGTACCGCCTCCGGCAATTAACCAGATAAACAGGATAGCACCGAGTATCAGCGGCTTGAGGCCAGCCTGATATAAGGTGCGCAATTGTGTTGAAATACCCAGTGCTGCCATGGCCGCGGTTAATAACAGGGAGTCGAGTTGCTGAATCCGGGTAATGAGTGTGGCAGAAAACCAGTTCAGTGAATTCAGTAACACCACAGCGATAAACAGCAGTGCAAACCAGGGGAACGGAACACCGTTTGCCTGGTGATGATAGCATGGATTGCGACGCTGAATGAACAGGCCGAGTAACAGTAAAAAAGGCGCCAGTAGCATTACTCTCAGCATTTTAGTAATCACGGCACTATTTTCTACTTGCGGATTAATGGCGTGACCGGCTGCAACTACCTGAGCCACTTCATGGATGGTGGAACCGGTGAATATGCCCCATTGAGTGGCTGTCAGGGCAGGCAAAAGCTGTTGTGCCAGTGGATATAACAGTGGCCAGATAATGATCGCCAGTGTTCCAAATACCACAACGGTAGAGACAGCCACGACCGTTTTTTCACTTTCAGCTTTGATAACCGGCGCGGTGGCCATGATTGCCGCTGCCCCACAGATACTGCTGCCAGCACCAATTAGCCAGTATGTTGATTGATCAAGTCCCAGTTTTTTGCCTGCCAGACAGGCAAGAAAAAAGGTCGTGCTTATCATTAGGATATCGGTAAGGATACCTGAAAACCCCACGTCGCTAATTTGTTGCAAGGTAAGATGAAAGCCATAAAGTATGATGCCAAGTTTAAGAAAGCGTTGTTTTACCCATTGTACGCCTGTATCGCATGGTGAGGCGATTAACGGATAAAAGGTATTGCCCGCCAGCATGCCAAGAAAAATAGCCAGTGTCAGAGAACCCATGCCAATCGCACGTAGTGCAGGGAGCTGATTTAACCATATTGCTGCACCCGCGACGATGAGGGGCAAGGTCACGCCGTACACCTGTTTAAATTTTAGTAAGTAAATTCTACTCAGAAACATTCTGTGATAACCCCGCTGAAATAAAACCAGCCTGACATGATCTTTATTAAAAAAAAAACAGGTTATTCAGCTATAATTAACCACTTTTATCGATAAGGTGACATCAATGTTCAGGCGAATAGGCCGTTTGGGACGACTTTTTCGCAAGGATGTGCGGGTGTTGTGGCTTTCATTTAGTGATCCTCAAACACCGCTTTGGATTAAGTGCTGCGCATTGTTGTTGATTTTCTATGCGTTAAGTTCCATTGATTTGATTCCGGATGTCGTCCCGGTAGTCGGCTGGTTGGATGATATGCTGATCCTGCCCGTCGGTATTTCCCTGTTGGTGAGAAGATTACCTTTGTCAGTTAAAAAGCGCTGTTATGCGCGAAGTAAAGTCCTTACAACCGGCATGGTACTGATGCCGGGTGTTGCGATAATGATGGTAATTCTGCTCTGGATAATAATCAGTGAACTACAACTATAAGAAGGAAACAGGAGGCGAAGATGCGCATCACTTTGCGCCAGTTAACGGTATTCATTGAAATCGTTAACTGTGGATCAACCACTCAGGCAGCATCTGTCCTGGCGTTATCACAATCGGCTGTCAGCGCGGCACTGGTTGACCTGGAAGGACACTTGCATGTCAGTTTGTTTGACAGGGTAGGCAGACGTTTACTGGTTAATGAATACGGACGGTTGCTATACCCTAAAGCGATCGCTTTGCTTGAACGAGCCAAAGAGATAGAAGAGCTGTTTCACGATGCACAGTCCGTGCTGCGAGTGCATGCCAGTAGTACCATTGGTAATTATATTTTACCCGCAATGCTGGCCGAATGGCGACGTGATCATCCACAGTTGCCGCTGGAACTGGCGGTAGGTAATACTCAGGATGTGGTCAATGCTGTCGCTGAGTGTCGTGCCGATGTTGGTTTTATAGAAGGCCCGTGCCACCATCCTGACGTAGAAAGTCATCACTGGCAGGAGGATGAGCTCGTGGTTTTTTGTGCACCAGACTCGCCTTTGCAGCAGGGAAATGTCACCGCAGAAAGGGTGGCCGCTGCAGCCTGGATTCTGCGTGAGAAAGGGTCAGGAACACGTGAATTCATTGATTACATGCTGTTGCCGCACCTACCTTCCTTTAATTTGGAACTTGAATTAGGCCATTCTGAAGCGATCAAACATGCAGTGAGGCATGGTATGGGCATTAGTTGTCTCTCGCGACGTGTTATCGAAGAGCAGCTGGATAATGGAACCCTATGTGAACTGAAAACAGTATTGCCGCCTTTGATTCGTGGGCTTACCTTGATCCACCATCGTCAAAAACATCTTTCACAATCACTGCTCACACTGCTTAGTTATTGTCGTTCGGGACAGCCTGCGTGACCTTTACTCTGGTGACATTTTATTTTCTTATAATGTATAGGCTATTATTAAGCTCACTTATGTAAAACGAGATTTGCTACTCATAATGGCTGGTTTTGTTACAATCCCGCCTCTTTTTTTCCGACAGTACTTGAGACGATGGCAACAGATAAAATTACAACGCAGCAAACAGGATTGCGTCGTGAGTTAAAAACGCGACATCTGACGATGATCGCCATTGGTGGTTCAATCGGTACCGGGTTATTTGTTGCCTCAGGTGCAACAATTTCCCAGGCCGGCCCAGGAGGGGCGCTTCTCTCGTATGCTCTAATTGGTCTAATGGTCTATTTTTTGATGACCAGTCTTGGTGAGCTGGCCGCATTTATGCCGGTTTCCGGCTCATTTGCCACTTATGGTTCAAACTATGTTGAAGAGGGGTTCGGCTTCGCACTCGGCTGGAACTATTGGTATAACTGGGCAGTGACTATTGCTGTTGACCTGGTAGCTGCACAGCTGGTGATGAGTTACTGGTTTCCAGAGGTCTCCGGATGGATATGGAGCGCATTATTCCTTGCGATCATTGTCTTATTGAACATTATTTCGGTAAAGGGCTTCGGTGAAGCTGAATACTGGTTCTCACTGATCAAAGTGGTCACGGTGGTTATTTTTATTGTCGTGGGTATCTTTATGATTGTCGGCATTTTTCGTGGTACGGAAGTGGCGGGCTGGAAAAACTGGCAAATTGGCGATGCGCCGTTTGTCGGTGGATTTTCAGCAATGATCGGTGTTGCCATGATAGTGGGATTCTCTTTTCAGGGAACCGAGCTGATTGGTATTGCGGCGGGTGAGTCTCAGGATCCGCAAAAAAATGTTCCCCGAGCGGTGAAACAGATTTTCTGGCGTATTTTATTGTTCTATATTTTAGCCATTCTGGTGATCAGTCTGATTATTCCTTACACCGATTCGGCTCTGTTGCGTAATGATATTAAAGATATCAGCGTCAGCCCGTTTACTCTCGTGTTTCAGCATGCCGGGTTACTCTCTGCCGCCGCAGTAATGAATACGGTTATTTTAACGGCCGTGCTCTCAGCCGGTAACTCAGGGATGTATGCGTCAACACGTATGCTATATACCCTGGCGCTGGAAGGGAAGGCACCGGCAATATTTGGTAAATTATCCAAAAATGGTGTTCCACGGGTCGCACTCTATGCCACTACACTGGTTGCCGCGTTGTGTTTTCTCAGCTCAATGTTTGGTAATCAGACAGTATATTTATGGTTACTCAATACGTCTGGTATGACAGGGTTCATTGCCTGGTTGGGGATCGCCATCAGTCATTACCGTTTTCGCCGTGGTTATGTGGCGCAGGGAAATGATATTGCTGATCTGCCGTACCGTTCGGGATTTTTTCCACTGGGGCCAATGTTCGCCTTTGTGCTCTGCCTGATCATCACGCTTGGTCAGAACTATCAGGCATTTCTTGAGGAACGCATCGACTGGTATGGCGTTACGGCTACGTATATTGGTATTCCGTTATTCCTCGCTATCTGGCTGGGTTATCGCTGGACAAAGAAAACCCGTTTCATCCGTTATGCAGAGATGACATTCCCGGGGTTTACTCATCACGATAAACACGACTAATTTTTTGATAACACGACTACTATTACCCGGCCACTGGCCGGGTTTTTTATTCTGACGGCGAAGGAGATCAAGAAAACAGAATGTTAATCTGTAAACAGCATTGATAATAATTATCGTTTAATTTATCGTTGTGCGCTCTATTTTTGCTATGGAGTCAGGCATGTACAGATTATTGCGAGTGACGGTAAAACACCTCATGATGACCGCGGGCGTCATTTTTTCACTTTCTGTCAGCAGTGGCTGGGCCGCCACCGTGACAGACATTGCCGGACGTGAAGTGACTATTCCGGCGAAAACAGACCGCATTCTGCTCGGCGAAGGGCGTCTTTTTTATGCACTCTCGCTACTTGAAGGGCAAAAGCCATTAGATCGTATTGTCGGCTGGCAGGGAGATTTCCGTAAGCTGGATACACAAACTTATGCCCAGTACCGGGCGAAGTTTCCAAAAATTGATGACATTCCTTTAATTGGCAATACTACTGCTGACAGTATCAGTCCGGAAAAAGTACTGACATTACATCCTGATATCGCTATTTTTGGACTCGCCGGGCACGGCCCGGGAAGACACAGTGAGCTGGTTAAACAGCTGGAAAGCGCTGGAGTACCGGTAGTGTTTGTTGATTTCCGTTCTAATCCCCTGAAAAACACCCTACCCAGTATGCGTATCCTCGGGAAAGTGCTTCACCGCGAACAGCAGGCCGAGCGTTATATCGATTTTTATCAGACCCGAATGAAACGTATCACTGACATTACATCGAAAATTGACGGGAAAGATAAACCGACGGTGTTTATCGAGCTACGTGCCGCTGCTCTGGCTGAATGCTGTGGTACAGCGGGTAAAGGCAACATGGGAGACCTGATTGATGTGGCTGGTGGCAATAACATCGCGCGTGACCTGCTACCCGGACCATTAGGAACAATCAATCTGGAAAAAGTGCTGGCGGTACAACCAGAGATATATATCGCATCGGGTGGAAAAGCACCGGATAGCGAGGGACCCGGATTACGCCTCGGGGCTCAGGTGTCTGCTGCGCAGGCAGTAGCCAGTTTCCAGCCATTACTCACCAGAAAAGGGATAAGTGAACTAAACGCAGTGAAGCAGGGACGTAGCTATGGGATTTGGCATAACTTCTACAACTCCCCTTACAACATTCTTGCTGTAGAAGCCTTCGCCAGTTGGTTTTATCCGGATAAATTTTCCGCAACAGAGCCCGATGAGACAGAAAAAACACTATATCGGGAGTTTCTGGCGGTAGAGCCGGGTGGTACTTATTGGATAAAAGCACAATAACGTCAGGATGTTATGATGGAGACAAGCAGTAGAGCGGCTGAAGGTCGTGAAAATATGGCCCCTGTGAGTGTGATGACGAAATATCAGCGGCTCAAGCATTATCGTATGTTGATGCTCGTCGGCGTGGTGCTGGTGATCCTCGCATCGCTGATCGTTGATTTCACTCTTGGACCTTCAGGACTGTCCTTAGAGACCCTCTGGCATACGCTATGGTCACCCGGCACTGCCAGTGCGGGTACGCGGGTGATTGTCTGGGATATTCGTCTGCCTTATGCCCTGATGGCGGTGGTGGTTGGTCTGTCGCTCGGTCTTGCGGGAGCTGAGATGCAGACTATTCTCAACAACCCGCTTGCCAGTCCCTTTACGCTTGGTGTTTCCTCTGCGGCGGCCTTTGGAGCCGCACTGGCTATTGTCTTAAATATTGGCCTGCCCGGTATTCCGGGGCAATGGTTTATCTCTGCCAATGCTTTCCTTTTCGCCCTGTTAGCAGCATTACTGCTCGATGCCATCACACGCTGGACACAGGTAGCAACATCAGGCGTGGTACTTTTTGGTATCGCCCTGGTGTTTACCTTTAATGCACTGGTATCAATGATGCAGTTTATCGCTACTGAAGATACCTTGCAGGGATTGGTGTTCTGGACCATGGGCAGCCTTGCCCGGGCTTCATGGGAAAAGCTGGGCTGTCTGTTACTGGTGTTTATCTTACTTATACCTTTTTCCATGATGAACTCATGGAAACTGACAGCATTACGTCTTGGTGAAGATCGGGCCGTCAGTTTTGGGATTGATGTCCGTCGTCTGCGTCTGACAACTTTACTACGTATCAGTATTCTTTCTGGTCTGGCTGTCGCGTTTGTTGGCCCGATTGGTTTTATAGGATTGGTGGCACCACACATCGCCAGACTGATGTTTGGTGAAGACCATCGTTACTATCTTCCTGCCAGTGCGCTAATAGGTGCACTGGTACTCTCACTGGCTTCGGTAGTATCGAAAAATTTACTTCCCGGTGTGATCATTCCGGTTGGCATCGTCACGTCACTGGTTGGGGTGCCTTTTTTCCTGAGCATCATTCTGCGCCATAGGGGGAATGTATGACCGACGGATTACGTATCGCCGATTTTAGTGCCGGTTATGGCAAACGAAGTGTGATTCAAAAGTTGACGATTCCACATTTGCCTCGTGGAAAAATCACGGTGCTACTGGGGCCCAATGGTTGTGGAAAATCAACGTTGCTCCGATCTCTGGCCGGACTGAATCGTGCCACCGGTGAAGTATGGCTTAACGATGTTGAGATCATGTCGCAACCCTTTTCTCGCCGGGCAACCAAAGTCGTATATCTGCCGCAGTCGCTCCCTGCCGGGGTGCATTTGCATGTACTTGAGTCAGTGATTGTGGCGCAACGTGCATCTGCCGATCGCATGGTGACAGATCACGAAAACCAGGTCATGTCATTACTTAAGCAACTGGGTATTGAACATCTGGCACTCAACTATCTTGATCAACTTTCGGGTGGACAGAAACAGTTAGTTGGCCTTGCGCAGTCACTGATTCGCCAGCCACAGCTCCTGCTACTTGATGAACCACTCAGTGCACTTGATTTGAACTATCAATTTCATGTGATGGATTTAGTGCGACGCGAAACAGAACGCCGCAACATCACCACGATCGTAGTGGTGCATGACATTAATATTGCGTTGCGTCATGCCGATCATATCCTGATGCTCAAACAGGGCGAACTTATCGCGGACGGAACTCCTGAAACGGTAATTACTCCTGATAGTCTGGCTCAGGTATATGGCGTGAGAGGGCGGATAGAAAGCTGTTCGCAAGGCATAAGACAGGTACTGATTGACGGACTGGTTGATAGCACCTGCAACATATAATGTCCCACCTAACAATAACAGGATCAGCAATTTTTTGTTGTATGTGAGCAAAAATACCTTTTGTTTTACTATCTCATGGAGAGAATGATGTTCAGATTATCCAGCAAACTACAGCATGGTCTGTGTATTTCTGCCCTTGCTGTTGCTTCCCCTGTCATGGCCGATGATAACCGCGAGCGTAAAGATGAAGATACGCTGGTGGTGACTGCGGCAGCGGCCGAAGTTAACCTGAAAGACGCGCCTGCCAGTATCAGCGTGATTACCGCTGAAGAGATCAAGAAAAAACCGGTACAAAACCTGAATGAAGTTTTGCGTGAAGTACCGGGTGTACAGCTGACAAATGAAGGCGATAACCGCAAGGGGATTAGCTTACGTGGGCTCAGTAGCAGCTATACCTTGATTCTGGTTGATGGAAAACGCGTCAATTCACGTAATGCGGTATTTCGTCATAATGACTTTGATCTGAACTGGATCCCGGCTGATGCTATTGAACGCATTGAAGTGGTTCGTGGTCCGATGTCCTCTCTTTATGGTTCTGACGCTTTAGGTGGCGTGGTGAATATCATCACCCGCAAAGTCGGTAAAACATGGCATGGCACTGTCAGTGCTGACACTACCCTACAGCAACATCGTGATCGTGGTGATAGCCAGAATGGTAACTTCTTTGTCAGTGGGCCTCTGGTTGACGATGTGTTGGGTGTCAAACTGTATGGTAGCCTCGGACAACGACAGAAAGATAGCCAGCAGTACTCCAGTACCAGTACAAGCGGTATGACTCCGCGCATTGAGGGGTATACGACGCGTGATGCTAATGTCGAGTTTGCCCTTAAGGCAGCGGATAACCAGGATGTTACGCTGGGTTACGGTTTTGACCGTCAGGATCGTGATTCTGACTCACTGGACAAAAACCGCCTGGAACGGCACAACTATGCGCTGACACATAATGGACGCTGGGAATTTGGTACCAGTGAACTGCGTGCTTATGGTGAACGGGTAGATAATTTTACCAGCGGCAGTAATATCAAGGCGGATAATAATGCGCTGGAAGGTAAACTGGCTATCCCGTTGGCTGACTGGAATCAACTTATCGCCGTAGGGGGGGAATTGCGTCACGATAAGCTTTCTGACCCGGTTAATCTTCTGGGTAGTGGTAAAACTTCTGCCAGCCAGTATGCGCTGTTTGTTGAGGATGAGTGGCGTATTATTGATTCACTGGCGCTCACTACCGGTGTGCGTCTCGATGATCACCAGACCTATGGTGATCACTGGAGTCCGCGTGCTTATTTAGTGTACAACGCCACTGATACGGTGACTGTGAAAGGGGGCTGGGCTAATGCCTTTAAAGCACCGTCATTGTTGCAACTGAGCCCTGACTGGCAATCTAACTCCTGTCGTGGTGCATGTAGTATCGTCGGGAGTAAAGATCTGAAGCCTGAAACTAGCGAGAGCTTCGAGCTTGGTGTCTACTACGCGGGTGACTCGGGTATGCTCGATGGTGTCACCGGTAGCATCACTGCTTTTGAAAATCATGTCGAAGATATGATCAGTATCGCCAGAACGGCGTCGGTACAGCAGGCTCCCGGTTACAGTAACTTCGTCGGTTTCGATAAAAATGGTAAACCGGTGTTCAGATACTACAACGTGAATAAAGCACGTATTACGGGTATCGAAACTGAGTTAAAAGTACCGTTAGCGACTGACTGGAAGGTAACACTGAATTATACCTACAGTGATGGACGCGATCTTAGCGCTGGGGGTAATAAGCCTTTACAGGAAATGCCACTGCACACTGCTAATGGATCCCTTGACTGGGCACCGTTACCAGACTGGTCTTTCTATCTGCAGGCTAACTATTCAGGTGAACGCCGTACCCTGAAAAATGATGGGGCAACACCTGGAGGGTATGTATTGTGGAACCTGGGTGCGAGCTGGCAGGCAACGAAGTCGGTGAAAGTCAGAACCGGTGTGCTGAATCTGGGCGATAAAGATCTTAACCGTGACAGTTATACTTACAATGAAGATGGACGACGCTACTTCGCCGCAGTAGATTACAGTTTCTGACAGAGAATAATAGGGGGGCACAGAGCGTGCCCCTCGCCACGTTATTTGTACAGATAACTGGCATGAAACCGCATATGGTCTTCAATGAAGGTCGAAATAAAGAAGTAGCTATGATCATAGCCCTCGTGCCAGCGTAGTTGCAGCGAGAAACCTTTACGACGTGCTACCTTTTCCAGCCGCTCAGGACAGAGCTGTTCCTGTAAGTAAGCATCAGCTTTACCCTGATCAATTAATATTGGTGGGATTTGCACTGCATCTGCCATCAAATGACAGCTATCGTATTTTTCCCACTGGCTTTTATCACTGCCTAAATAGGCCTCAAATGCTTCCTTACCCCAGGGTACCTTGGCTGGATTAACGATTGGCGCAAATGCGGATACCGAGTCATAGCTTGCAGGACGCTGCAGTGCCAGGGTTAATGCCCCATGGCCTCCCATTGAGTGGCCCATAATCGACTGACGCCCGTTAGCAGGGAAATGTGTGGCAATCAGGTCGGGCAGCTCAGCTGAGAGATAATCGTGCATGTGATAATGATGATACCATGGCGGCTGTGTCGCATTGAGATAGAACCCGGCACCTTGCCCGAGATTGTAGCGTTGATCATCAGGGACATCATCACCACGAGGGCTGGTATCTGGCATGACCAGAATGATACCCAGTTCGGCCGCAAAACGCTGTGCGCCGGTTTTCTGACTGACGTTTTCATCGGTGCAGGTCAGGCCAGCAAGAAAATAAATAACCGGTAACCTGGCGTCCGGTGACTGCACCTGGGGAGGCAGGTAAATGCTGAACGTCATGTCACAGAGTAAGGTTTCAGAACGATGTTGATAGCGGCGTTGCCAGCCATTGAACAGGCAATGCTCACTAAGCAACTGCAATGGCGCTGTTGTTGAAGTCATGGGGTCTCTCCTGGCCTGTAAAAGTGCACTATCGAACGAATCGATTTTCCTTCATGTATCAAAGCAAAAGCCTGATTAATTTTATCTACAAGCAACGTCTGTCTCATAAAAGTCTGTAATTGAAATTCACCGGTCAGATAACTGTCGACGATACCGGATAACTGAAAGTCTTCCGGTTGAGTCTCTGATCGGATTTTCAGTTGCTTTAGTGTAGACAGCGGGAGTGTTGCTGACAACTGCATAGCGAAAAAAGCACCACACAGTAGTACCCTGCTCACACTAATGAAGATGTTTCATCGCGATAAGCGAGGTATTCACTGGATTAACCTGGCAAGGTGTACCAAAATAGCCAGCCTGTAAATGATTGTCAGGCTCATTCACCATGAGCGTATATTGACCCGGAAGATGAGTAATTATGATGACAACGTTGAGTCATGAAGCCACCCTGGTACACGAAGCATTGCTGGCTCGAGGTCTGGAAACGCCATTGCGCATACCCGCACAGGATATGGACGATGAGATGCGGAAAACACAGATTGCTGCCCATATGACAGAAATAATGCAATTGCTGCACCTCGATCTGCAGGATGACAGCCTCGCAGAGACGCCTCATCGCATTGCTAAAATGTATGTCAATGAGATTTTTTCCGGGCTGGATTATGCTAATTTCCCGAAAATCACCCTGATCGAAAACAAGATGAAGGTGGATGAGATGGTCACCGTGCGTGACATTACCCTTACCAGCACCTGTGAACATCACTTTGTGATGATTGATGGTAAGGCAACGGTGGCTTATATTCCGAAAGATAAAGTCATTGGGTTGTCGAAAATTAATCGTATTGTTCAATTCTTCTCATCAAGGCCGCAGGTACAGGAGCGGCTAACGCAACAAATTTTGCTGGCATTGCAGACACTACTGGGAACTAATAATGTGGCAGTCTCTATTGATGCAGTACATTACTGCGTAAAGGCGCGTGGGATCCGTGATGCGACCAGTGCCACCACGACCACATCCCTTGGCGGGCTCTTTAAATCGAGCCAGAACACCCGTCAGGAATTTTTACGCGCCGTGCAACATCGCAGTCAGGCCTGATAGCGGTGAAGGTCACCGGACAGGGGACACTTAAGCTGCCCGGTAGCAGTGGGTCACCGGCTGAAGAAAAACGCATTGTTGCCCTCGATTTTATTCGTGGTGTTGCGGTTTTGGGTATTCTTCTGCTCAATATTGTTTCATTTGGTCTCCCTTCGGCGGCCTATTTAAACCCTGCCTGGAAGGGATTACCTTCATTAACTGATACCTGGAGCTGGGCGCTCAGTGATTTGTTTGCCCAGTTCAAGTTTCTCTCGTTGTTTGCCTTGTTATTCGGTGCCTCATTGCAAATGTTGTTGCCGCGGGGAGGAAGCTGGCTTCAGGCGAGACTTTTTTGGTTATTAGTACTCGGATTGTTGCATGGGGTGTTGCTGTGGGAAGGTGATATTCTGTTTGACTATGGTCTGATTGGTCTGCTCGCATGGCGTATCATTGACAGTGCAGAGAGTAGCAGAGCGTTGGTAAAGACAGCCGTTCTTCTCTACCTGACAGGCTGTGCTATGTTGCTTTTCTTCGGTATTGTCGCTGATAGCACTACGTTATCTGGTTGGCAGCCCACGGCAACGGAAGTGATGTATGAAAGCTTATGGAAAACAAGGGGCGACTGGATTGCTGTGGAAAATCGCTGGGGGTTATTTCTCAGTGCGTTCATGTCGCTTATTGTACAATATGTCTGGCAATTACTCGGTCTGATGTTACTGGGCGCTGCATTGTTACGTAATGGCTGGTTAATGGGCACCTGGTCGCAGCAACATTATCGCCGTGTCGTATGGTGGTTAATTATGCTCGCGTGGCTGATTGAAATTCCGGCGATCGTTTTGCAGTGTTATCTGGAGTGGGATTACCGTATCAGTGCCTATTTTCTGCAGATACCACGGGATCTAAGCGCACCCATTCAGGCGCTGGGTTATGCGGCACTTTGTTTTGGCTACTGGCCTTATTTAGCGCGTTCTAAACTCACTTATGCCGTGCGTTGTGTCGGACGTATGGCATTGAGTAATTATCTATTGCAGACGTTGCTGGCGACGGCCTTTTTTTATGGGGCACATCAATTTAATCACTATAGCCGTGCGGAGTTATTGCTATTCGTGCCGTTGATTTGGGCCATCAATTTGCTGGTATCCGTCTGCTGGTTAGCCAGATACCAGCAGGGGCCTCTGGAGGTACTCTGGCGCAGACTCACTACCCGCAGCGCTACCAGGATGGACCAGTAGGTTTACTTCTCTGGTAATGTTACGAGCTGCTCAGGCGTCACTGCGGGGTAGCTTTGGCTGTTTTCAGGTTGTGCCTGTGGTGCAGGAATCGGGATTAATGGCCCGAGAAAACGAGGCTCGCGTTTCATCAGATACAGGTCGGCCAGAGCACCAAGCCGGGCGATCACTTCACGCAAACGAATAGTAAACATATTCTTCGGTGAAGGTACTGCATAACATAGCGCCTGGATACCGAGATGTTGTGCAATGAACAGTGCCCGTTCGCAATGAAAACGCTGGGTAATAATAGTGAAATCATTAGTATCGAATACCTTCCGTGTACGCACGATAGAGTCGAGCGTACGAAATCCGGCATAGTCGAGAACAATATCAGTACGCGGTACCCCTGCTGACAGCAAGTCACGTTGCATTGTTACGGGCTCGTTGTAACTATGCTGTGCATTATCGCCGCTGAGCAACAGATAGTTAACTTTACTGCTGTTATAGGCGTTGACTGCCCCCTGGATGCGATAGAAGTAATACTGATTAGGAACGCCAGTGCGGTAATATTTGGCAGTACCGAGCACCACACCGACCTGACGATGGGGGAGCAATTTCAGGTCAGTATAGATATAAGGCGCTGTTTTCCAGCTCATCCATTGATCTAAACCTAATGCGGTGAGCAGCATTACGATGGCAATTGCAGTCAGGGTATAAATAAAACGTTTTATCATGTTCTTGTACACCAATTAACCATGAAATGTCAGGGCGCTTCAGGTCCGATCACCAGTAAACATTTTTGTGGCACAGATTATACCAACTGACTGTAATTCTGACAGAAAAGCATGTTTTTTACTATTGTCTGCCAACGTGATCGACCTTATGTGGCAGACAAAAGGACTAGAGTGAAGTACGGCGATAGCGACGGTATTGCGGTAGCCAGAAATTCTCTTCAATCGCCTTTATCAATGCATCTTCGGACGTGACCACCGCGACACCCGAAAGCTGGGCAGCTTTAGCAACCGCGAGAGCAATCGCTTTTGAAACGGGTTGGATATCTTTCAACTCGGGCAACACGGAACCACTGCCCTGATTGACCAGCGGAGAACATTCAGCCAGAGCACGGCTGGCAGCCATCAGCATAGCGTCAGTTACGCGTCGGGCGCCTGAGGCGATAACACCTAACCCAATTCCCGGAAAGATATAGGCATTATTACATTGGGCAATTGGGTATGTATTACCCTGCCACATTACGGGTGGGAAAGGGCTCCCGGTTGTTACCAGTGCGGCACCTTCTGTCCACGTGATAATATCCTGAGGTGTAGCCTCGACTCGTGAAGTAGGATTAGAGAGTGGCATAATAATCGGACGCGCGCAGTGTTTGTGCATTTCACGTACAATTTCTTCACTGAATAAGCCAGGCTGACCGGAAACACCAATCAGAATATCAGGGCGCGCGTTGTGGACGACATCCAGCAGGGAAAGGCTGTCAGACTGACTGTTCCAGTGACTGAGATCAGCACTTTTTTGCACCAGCTTTTGCTGAAATTCCAGCAGATTAGGCAGTTTATCGGTGAGCAGACCAAACCGATCCACCATATAGATCCGTGCTCTGGCTTCACTTTCGCTCAGGCCTTCCGATTTCATCTGTTCGATGATTTGCTCAGCGATACCGCAGCCAGCAGAACCGGCGCCAAGGAAAACTACAGTTTGCTCTCTGAGCGTGCTTCCCGCGGCACGACTGGCAGCGATCAGGGTGCCGAGTGTCACTGCAGCAGTACCCTGGATATCGTCATTAAAACAGCAGAGTTGGTCACGGTAGCGCTGTAGTAAAGGCATGGCATTTTTTTGTGCAAAATCTTCGAACTGCAGCACGACATTTGGCCAGCGAAGTTTTACTGCCTCGATAAAATCATTCACGAAGTCGTCATATTCGGCACCAGTAATGCGTGGGTGCCGCCAGCCCATATAAAGCGGATCGTTGAGAAGTTGTTGATTGTTGGTGCCAACATCCAGTACCACCGGAAGCGTATAAGCTGGACTGATTCCGCCACAAGCGGTATACAGTGACAGTTTACCGATCGGAATACCCATTCCGCCAATTCCCTGATCGCCAAGGCCTAAAATACGTTCACCATCAGTGACAACGATTACTTTCACTTTTTGCTTCGTGGCATTTTCCAGCATATCCTCGATATGTTCGCGGTTCGGGTAAGAGATAAATAACCCTCTGGCACGACGATAAATTTCAGAAAAATGTTCACAGGCACTACCGACTGTCGGGGTATAAATGATCGGCATCATCTCTTCCAGATGATTCGCCACCAAACGATAAAACAGGGTTTCATTTGTATCCTGGATATTACGCAGATAGACATGTTTCGCTTCGTTATTTTTGAAGTCATCAAACTGGCGCCAGGCACGTTCTGCCTGCTCTTCAATGGTTTCGACGGTATCAGGCAGTAACCCATTGAGATTAAAATCATTACGTTCTTCCACTGAGAAAGCGCTGCCTTTGTTGAGCAGTGGAAATTCCAGTAATACTGGTCCGGCATAAGGGATATAGAGCGGCCGTTTACTTTCGTATTCAAGTTCCATTGTGTGTATTCCTCTGCAGGATAAAATACGTGATCCGCTACCAGACGCGTAGCGTAGTCAGTGTAAGCACTCTACGACGGAGATAAAATAACGTTTACCAGGTCGTCGCAATTAATTGTGTTAAGTATGATCTGTGTCACCGACAGTTGGCTGAGGATCGGATTTCGGGTTTCCGCCAGTACAGCTTTGCGGATTTGTGAAAGTGGGTAGCCTGACATGGTCAGCATAATCATTGCTGCCTGTAAGGGGGGAAGAGAAGGATTAAAAGCGGCATTTTCGGCGTAAGAACCAGAAAAAATAGTGCCATCTTCAGTCTGTAGTGCAACACCACTACAGGAAGCAGTATAGGGAGCATGGCTGCGATTGGCTGCTATGATCGCGGCACGCTCAAGTACCGTTCCCTGAACAGTGAACCCATGCTGTTTATCGTCCAGCAGCCGGTTATCGATAGCTAAATCATGAGGGCCGAAAGCATCGGGTAAATAAGTATCGAGCGTGGCAGAGGCATGGGGCAGGTGAATGAGTAACCCACTGCCACTGTTGAGCTCATTCATGAATTGTCTACAATGACCACAAGGCGTGTAATTGACCGTGATGGCCTCCAGCTCTCGTTCTCCCCGTGACCAGGCATGCACAATTGCCGACTGTTCTGCATGGACGGTCTGCTGCAATACGGTATTAGCAAACTCCATATTGGCACCAAGATAGAGCTGACCACTTTTTCCCCATGCCACGGCACCGACATTAAAATGTGACAGTGGTGTGATTGCATAGCTGGCTGCAAGAGGGAGTAACGCCAGGGTTAGTTGACGACGGTCATCATCGCAAAAATGTTGTAACTCCGCGGCTTCGGCGGCGGTAAAAAACCCTGGAAACCCCTGGTCAATAACTAACGGCTCCAGTACATGGCGTAAGGCTGCTGGAAGATGACTTACCAGGTGTTCCCTCTGTCGATACATGACGACCTCATTAAGCAGTTAGCTGATGGTTATTTTGTCATCCTGACATGATCCTTTGCGTGTGATGATTTATCTGCACCAAGATCGCTATCTTCACAAGCCATGAAAATAAGCCAGTAACAGTGGGTAAATAAACGGAGCCAGTAGCGAAGTTATGATGCCACACACCACAAGTGCCAGTGAACTCCATGCTCCTTCCTGAAAATCAACTTCGGCACAGCGGGCGGTGCCGAGTGCATGTGAAGCAGTACCAATGGCTAATCCTCGGGCAGCTGGACGAGTAATACGTAACAGATTTAGTAGCATATGGCCAAACACTGCGCCGAGGGCACCGGCGATGATTACACATATCGCGCTGATCGCAGGGATACCACCCAGTGTTGATGATACTGCCATGGCTATCGGGGTGGTGACTGATTTTGGTAACAGAGTGGCTGCAATTTCTGGTGTCGCCCCCATCCATAAGGCGATTGCGGTGCCAGAAACCATGGCACTAAGACAACCGATAAAACAGACAGAGATAATTGATTTCCAGCGCGCCCGAATCTGATGCAACTGTTCATAAAGCGGTAGTGCAAGTGCAACCACTGCGGGTTGTAGCAGTTGATTAAGTATCTGGCTGCCAGCGAAATAACGGTTATAAGGAATGTGCAATAACAGCAATAGCGGAATGATAACTAGCATTGACACCAGCAGTGGATTGAGAAGAGAAATTTTTACGCGTCCTGCCAGCCAGCGTGCCGCAAAATAGACCGCGACAGTGAAAGGCAGTGACCACCAGATATCATTCATCTTTTGTCTCCCCGATGCGTGGTTTTTCACGATGCAAGCGTTGTGACACTATTCCCACAATAATAATCACTATGAAGGTACTGACCACCGTAGAGACTACGATCGGACCGAATTGAGTCATCAATACAGCGCTATAGCTCATGATTCCGACACTAACCGGCACAAACAATAGCACCATATAACGTATCAAAATATTGCAGCCCGGCTTCACCCATTCTACAGGCAACAGTTGTGACGCCAGTAGTGAAAATAACAGGAGCATACCGAGAATACTGCCGGGAATAGCGTTGTGCAGCAGAACTGCCAGTAATGTTCCCGCGTAGAGGCAGAGATAGATAATAATGAAGGCCCTGAGATAGCGCCAGGCAGCGTAGAGAAGTTCAGGCATCATGGTTCACTTTTCAGTTGATATTGCAGTCCCTGCAAAAAGTTTCCTGACAGAGCAACACACTGTGTCGGGAAGGAAATTTTCCCTCCCGGGGAATAAGATAGCGATGAACGCCACTACTTCACTTGCATACCTGGAGTGGCACCACTGTCTGGACTGAGCAGGAAGATAGCATCCCCGCCAGGACCGGCAGCCATTACCATGCCTTCTGAAACGCCAAAACGCATTTTTCTGGGCGCCAGATTTGCCACCATGACGGTCAGTCTATTCACCAATACCGCCGGATCAGGGTAGGCAGAACGGATACCTGAAAATACCTGACGTTGTTCGCCACCAAGATCCAGTACCAGACGTAACAGCTTATCTGAACCTTCGACAAACTCAGCACTGACGATATGTGCAATGCGCAGATCGATTTTAGCAAAATCATCAAAAGTGATGGTGTCCTGAATAGGCGCTTCAGCGAGAGGACCTGAAGTTACTGCCGGTGGAGCGGCCACTACTTCTTTTGATGCTGCAACCAGTGCATCAACTTTAACCATTTCAATACGCTGGTAGAGTGCCTTGAAAGGCTTAATAGTATGGTTGAGTAATGGCTGATGAATGCCATCCCAGGTAAGGGTTTGATTAAGGAAATCTTCAGCCCTTGTGGTCAATTCAGGAAGTACGGGTTTCAGCCAACTCATCAGAACGCGGAACAGATTCAGGCCCATTGAACAAATGGCCTGTAATTCTGATTCACGCTCAGGATCTTTGGCAACCACCCAGGGGGCCTGCTCATCGACATAACGGTTGGCCAGATCAGCCAGTGCCATGATTTCGCGAATCGCTCGTCCATATTCGCGACTCTGCCATGCATCACCGATGCTGACTGAGGCATCGGTAAAGGTGCGATACAGCTCTGGTGCAGCAAGCTTGCCTGACAGTTGCCCGGCAAAACGTTTATTAATAAAACCGGCATTACGTGAAGCAAGATTGACGACTTTATTGACGATGTCAGCATTGACGCGTTGTACAAAATCTTCCAGATTCAGGTCAATATCATCGATACGTGACGAGAGTTTTGCTGCGTAGTAATAGCGCAGACTATCCGCATCGAGATGCTGTAACCAGGTACTCGCTTTGATGAATGTACCGCGCGATTTTGACATTTTTGCACCGTTTACGGTGACATAGCCATGCACAAACAGGTTGGTGGGTTTACGGTGATCGCTGCCTTCCAGCATCGCAGGCCAGAACAGGCTATGGAAATACACGATATCTTTACCAATGAAATGATACAGTTCCGCAGCAGAGTCTTTATTCCAGAACGCATCAAAATCAATGTCGCCACGTTTATCACACAAATTCTTAAACGAGCCCATATAGCCAATAGGTGCATCCAGCCAGACGTAAAAATATTTACCTGGCGCATCAGGAATTTCAAAGCCGAAATAGGGCGCATCGCGGGAGATATCCCATTGCTGCAGGCCGGAGTCAAACCACTCCTGCATTTTATTCGCGACTTGTTCCTGAAGTGCTCCGGAGCGTGTCCAGGCATTGAGCATCGCACTAAACTCAGGCAGATCAAAAAAGAAATGCTCAGAGTCGCGTAATTCTGGTGTAGCGCCAGACACCGCTGATTTTGGATTAATAAGTTCAGTCGGACTGTACGTAGCACTACACACTTCACAGTTGTCACCGTATTGATCGGTGGCACCACATTTCGGACAGGTGCCTTTAACAAAACGGTCTGGCAGGAACATGCCTTTTTCTGGGTCATAGAGTTGAGAAATAACCCGTGTTTTGATGAATCCTTTTTCCCTCAGGCGCAGATAAATCTGCGTGGAAAGTTCACGATTCTCCGGGCTATGCGTCGAATGATAGTTATCATAACTGATATCAAAACCAGCAAAATCTGTCTGATGCTCTTCGCGCATCTCATTGATCATTTGCTCAGGCGCGATGCCAGACTGCTGCGCTTTCAGCATTATTGGCGTGCCGTGGGCATCATCTGCACAGATAAAATAGACCTGATTGCCGCGCATTCGTTGGTAACGAACCCATATATCCGCCTGGATATGTTCAAGCATATGCCCGAGATGGATTGATCCATTAGCGTAAGGGAGTGCACAGGTTACCAATATTTTTTTCGCGACTTGAGTCATAATGAGACAGGTTCTTGCAGGTTTGATAAAGAGTGAGATGATGGTAACCGAAAGCTTATCCCTGCGTAAACCATCCCTGAGCGTTACTGTGGATTTTTCCGTAATGGCAGCAGTCTGTTATGCTGATCGCTGTTCATCAGATGTATCAATGAATTTTAAGGAGTCATCATCTTGTCATCCTCTCAGCACCCTGCAGCTTCGGAAGCATTACGGGCTATCGTTACTGGTGTTCTCAGTACCTTTGAACATCCCACGTTGAAGCATAACCTCACCACCCTGAAGGCTTTACACCATTGTGTGTTACTGGATAACACCTTGCATATTGAGCTGGTGATGCCTTTTGCCTGGCAAAGTGGTTTTATCGCTTTACAGCAGCATTGTAGTGATGAATTACTGCGTCTGAGTGGTGCGAACGCCATCGAATGGCGTATCGAACATCATATTGCAACGTTGCAGCGGGTGAAAAATCAACCTGGAGTGAATGGCGTAAAAAATATTATCGCTGTCAGTTCAGGAAAAGGAGGCGTGGGTAAGTCCAGTACTGCGGTGAATATGGCACTGGCTCTGAGAGCTGAAGGGGCGAAAGTTGGCCTGCTTGATGCGGATATTTACGGACCGTCAGTTCCCGAGATGCTCGGTTGTCAGGGGCAACGTCCGGAATCGCCCGATGGCGCTCATATGCAGCCAGTGATGGCACATGGTCTGGCAACGAATTCCATTGGCTATCTGGTCAATGATGAAAATGCGATGGTATGGCGGGGCCCGATGGCTAGCAAAGCGTTATTGCAGCTACTCAATGAAACTGTCTGGCCAGAACTGGACTACCTGGTTCTGGATATGCCACCCGGTACCGGGGATATTCAGTTGACGCTGGCGCAAAATATTCCGGTTACCGGAGCCATTGTCGTGACAACGCCTCAGGATATTGCGCTGATTGATGCGCGTAAAGGGATTGTGATGTTCAGGAAAGTTGATGTCCCGGTGCTTGGTGTTGTGGAAAATATGAGTATGCATGTTTGCAGTCAGTGTGGGCATCAGGAAGCGATATTTGGCAGTGGTGGTGCGGAATCACTGGCGAACCAGTACCAGACTAAGTTGCTTGCCAGATTGCCGTTACATATTACCTTAAGGGAAGACCTGGACCAGGGGTATCCTACTGTAATCCGTCGTCCTGAGAGTGAGTTTACTGCAAGTTATCGGCAGCTGGCCGGTCAGGTAGCCGCCGGGCTGTACTGGCATGGTGAGGTGATCCCGGAAAGTATTTCGTTTCGTGCACTTTGATCGATCCCTACTCTGCTAAGTCCTGGCAATCAGGACTACCGGCCTGATACCAGCCGAATATGACGTTCACTGTTGATACCAGTACCACGATATTCAAAATCGATTGTACCGGCATCAAACAACTGATCAATCAGAGTAAAGTTATCCAGCGGAGTGACATTACACCGCTGGTTAAGTTGCAGGTCGCGCAGGGTATATGCGGTATCACCACGGGAAATTTGTTGCAAATAATGCAACATATTGAGGGCTGCGAGGCTGATACCGTAGTGTTCATTAAGAGGACGAGACATAGTATTTGATATTTTTCCTGGTTATTAACTAATAAAGTGCAGAGCCAGGGTCATATAGCTGGCATTGTCAGTGAAGCAGCAGCATGGTGTGTGCCAGCTGTTTTAGTCACATCAGGCCAGTAACTCACAAGAGGGTGGAAGACGGCATCGAATCGCTGCCGGTAACACTTCAATGTGAAATTTCACCCCACTAAGCGGTTCACCATCAAGATTAAAAGTCATGGTATGAGGCGCTTCAATGGTCAGCCATGGCAGTGAAGCTTTGATGACCAGAGGGTTATCTTCTTCGCTGAAAGCCGAGTTGAACAGGGTAGGTAACAGCTCTTTGGCCGGGATGATACTCAATTCCAGTTTTCCATCATTGATTAATGCATCCGGGCAGAGTCGTTGTCCGCCCCCGGCCTGGCGGCCATTACCAATACCTAATACCAGTGCGTCGCCATGCCAGTGGAAATCCGGCCCGGTGATTTCGCAGCTGTCAGCTTTCAGGGTATCCATGCGCATCAGACCGTGAATAAAATAGGAGACACCGCCCAGTGCTGATTTCAGTCTTTCCGGGGTTTCGGTGGTGATTTTGGTACCAAAGCCTCCGGTTGCCATATTAATGAAGTAATGCGATTGATTAACACAGGCGAGGTCAATATCAACTGCATTGCCGATGACAGACAGCCGTAGTGCACTTTCCAGGTCAACGGGAATACCGGCACTGGTGGCGAAGTCATTGGCAGTGCCTAACGGAATAATACCCAGGGCGGGACGCTGCTCAACGGCAAAGGTAGTCAGTGCACCGGCAATTTCATTTACCGTACCATCACCACCGGCAGCGACGATAGTGCTGGCGCCGAGTGTAACAGCTTCATTGACGAAACGTTTTGCATCGCCATGTTCCCATGTGGCACGCACCGCAAGTGAGACACCTTCCTCACGCAGTGTGATGATAGCCTGCCGTAATTCCTCATTACCTGCCGCTTTGCCATTTAAGATAACTACGGTCAATGTCTCTTGCGTCATAGTCCGGTCCTGATTCGCCAGTATTTAACAATGGGTGAACCATTTATAGCACATATCACCCAACCCGGCATAACCGCGTGATTTTGACAATATCAGGAGACGAAAAAGAAAACCCGTCTCTGCAATGGAGACGGGATGAATGATGTGAAGTATTATTTTATACGGCTATTTTTATTTTTGTTCTCAGACATACATTCTACTCTTCAATCTGAGAACTGGATGTGATCCAGGATCGAAATTTGAGATATAAATGATCTTTGTTGTTCATATCAGCACAAATTACGTAATAACAATGCAAAGTTGATATCCAGTGTTTCCGGTATCGGGATCCAGACAAAATGACCATTACCGGGAGCAACATTAACCGGTTGCATTTTATCATTTTCCATCTCAGTGAGTGTAAAAGTAATATTGCCATCCGGCGTCATCATCTCCAGTGAGTCGCCAACGGTAAATTTATTTTTTACATCAATACGCGCCATTTCGCCACGACGTTCACCGGTAAATTCACCGACAAATTGCTGACTGTCTGATGCAGAAAAACTGCGGTCATAAGTCTGGTAGCTGTCATGAGTATGACGGCGTAAAAAGCCCTCGGTATACCCCCGGTGTGCTAAGCCCTCCAGCGTGGTCGCCAGCGTTTCATCAAAAGGTTTTCCTGCAGCAGCATCATCAATTGCACGGCGGTATACTTGTGCGGTGCGCGCGCAATAATAGAAAGATTTGGTACGTCCTTCTATTTTCAATGAATGGACACCCATTTCAGTAAGTTGTCCGACGTGTGCAACTGCCCGTAAGTCTTTTGAATTCATAATGTAGGTACCATGCTCATCTTCAAAAGCGGTCATATATTCCCCGGGACGCGTCGCTTCTTCAATCATAAACACTTTATCAGTAGGGGCGCCGACTCCGAGTACCGGTTCAACCTGATGTACTGGTATGGGCTGATGCTGGTGTACGATATTACCCACATCATCCTGTTTACCTTCACTGACTTTATATTCCCAACGACACGCGTTCGTACAGGTGCCCTGATTCGGATCGCGTTTGTTAATATAGCCAGATAACAGGCAACGACCTGAGTAAGCCATACATAATGCGCCATGAACGAAGATCTCCAGCTCCATTTCTGGCACCTGCTGGCGGATGTCGGCAATCTCTTCCAGTGACAACTCGCGAGAGAGGATCACACGCGTCAATCCCATCTGTTGCCAGAATTTGACTGTCGCCCAGTTAACGGCATTGGCCTGAACGGAAAGATGCACCGGCATAGCGGGAAAGTGTTCGCGTACCAGCATAATGAGACCAGGATCAGACATGATCAGCGCATCGGGGCCCATTTCTACTACGGGTTGCAGATCACGGATGAACGTTTTTAGTTTGGCGTTGTGCGGGGCGATATTGACCACGACATAAAATTTCTTACCCTGGGAATGGGCTTCATTGATGCCGATGGCCAGATTTTCGTGGTTAAATTCATTGTTACGTACACGCAGACTGTAACGCGGCTGGCCGGCATACACGGCATCTGCACCGTAGGCGAAGGCATAGCGCATATTCTTTAGTGTACCAGCGGGGGAAAGCAGTTCCGGTTTAAACATGGTCTCTCAATCTGATGGCAGGTCAGTAGCCTGAGCCACGCTGTGACTGTCAGGGCATAATCAACAGGGTCAACGGGTAGCCCTGTAAAAGGAGCGGGTATTGTAGGAGGGGCAGAAAGGAATGTAAATTGCGTCAGATCAAAACGCACGTATCTGCTTCCCAGCGATAACCCATACCGTACACGGCGCGAATAAACGCCTGTTCAGGGTCGAGTACTTCCAGCTTACGGCGCAAATTTTTAATGTGGCTGTCAATCGTCCGGTCAGTCACCACCCGATAATCGTCATAGAGATGATTGAGCAATTGTTCGCGGCTGAATACTTTACCTGATTCCTGGGCCAGGGTTTTTAGCAGTCGAAATTCTGCGGGGGTTAATTCCAGTGTCTCTCCCGCCCAGCGGGCAACAAAACGCCCCTCATCAATGACTAAACGTGAGGTCGGTTCGGAGGCAACAGGAGGTCGCACGCAGCGTTTCAGCACGGTTTTTACCCGGGCTACCACTTCCCGTGGACTGAACGGTTTACAGATATAGTCATCGGCCCCTATCTCCAGCCCTAACAGACGGTCAATTTCTTCTGTTTTCGCTGTCACCATCAAGACAGGGATTTCAGAGAAACGACGTAGTTCCTGACAGACACGCAGGCCATCCATGCCCGGTAGCATCAGATCGAGCAAAATCATATCCGGTGTATGGAGCTTCACCCAGCTGACCACTTCATCACCACGCAGCAAATGGTGGGTGCGGAAATGCGCGGCCTGAAGGTAATCTACCAGCAGTTGTCCCAGTTTGGGTTCATCTTCAACAACAAGAATCAATGGTGAGTCTGGCTCCTGAGTCATGTCATGTCGCTCCATTCAAATAATTGTCATGCGCTGAAGTGTATCGTAATTTTTATGCCTCCGGCAGCTGCATGTGAGGCGATTATCTTCCCGTCATGGGCTTCGACAATATTCTGACAGATAGCCAGTCCCAGCCCCGATCCACCACTGGCGCGGTTACGAGATGTTTCTGCCCGGTAAAAACGCTCAAAAATATGCGTGCATTGCTCATCAGTGATGCCGGGAGCAGAATCTTCAAAGGTAATCACAATACTGCCGTTGTGTGTCATGAGCTGAATATGTAATCCACCGCCACTGTCGGTATAACGCAGACTGTTTTCCAGCAGATTGGTAAACAACTGCATCAGACGATTAGCATCTCCTAAAAAGAGTACCTGTTCAGGCACCCTGAGCGTCAGTGCCAATCCATTATCTTCAAAACGGCCGGTAAACTGATTAACGACCAGTTCCAGCAGAGCAACCAGGTTAACCTGACTTTTACGATAGGTGAGGGCGCCCCGATCAGAGAGCGACAGTTGATGAACATCTTCTACCAGTTTAGTCAGAATAGTCACTTCGCCTAACAATGAAGGGACGGTGTCAGGCGTTAGCTTTCTTACACCATCCTGAATGGCTTCCAGTTCGCCACGCAGGATAGCCAATGGTGTACGCAGTTCATGAGAGATATCAGCCATGAATGCCCGACGCATTTGCTCATTTTTTTCCAGGGTACTGGCCAGACGGTTAAAGTCCTGACCTAGCCGTCCGAGTTCATCATGGTTACTGGTATGTACCCGGCTGGTGAAATCACCAGCAGCCAGTTGGTGGGTGGCTTTGACCAATCGACGAACGGGTGCCAGCATACCTCTGGATAATATCCAGGTGACAAAAGCCGCCATCAACATGGTGAGCCCGACGATGATCCAGCTGGTTTGTCGTTGCTGACGGTCAAAGTTAATATCAGCTCGCCGCGTCAGGCGCTCAGGTGGCGAAGTGATTACCCAGCCAACCACTGATTGATCAGATAACGTAATGGGATGACGTTTCCCCTCAAGAGGAATGGGTTCACGTGGCCCATCGAGAATACGATTATCATTATCGATTATCCAAAAGGGGGTACGCCAGCCATGAGGGGGTAACGTCGAGGTCACTTCCGGACTTTGATCCAGCGTTCGCAGGATCTGAAATACGACTTTATTATTACGCCGTAAAAATAACCAGTTACCGTGTTGTTCATACTGATCAGCCAGCGCATCACTCAGCATCATCAGACGTTGTTCGTTGCCTTTTTTAATATAATCGACGAAGCCACGCTCAAAGCTGACCCTGACCCCCCAGTGCATGGTGATTAGCACCAGCATGCAAGTACAGAAAATAGCAGCGAATAGCTTAGCCGTGAGCCCGATATGTAGCCTGGCGAACATTATTTCTCCTTCCGACGGCTGAGTTTATCCATGTACAGATAGACCACCGGTGTGGTGTACAGCGTCAGTAGCTGGCTCATGATCAGGCCGCCAACGATAGTGATACCGAGAGGCTGGCGTAACTCAGCCCCATCACCGGAACCCAGCACAAGGGGTAAAGCACCGAACAGTGCGGCGAGGGTGGTCATCATGATTGGACGAAATCGTAACAGGCAAGCCTGAAAAATTGCCTGACGTGCAGTGAGATGTTCACTGCGTTGTGCGGCCAGAGCAAAATCAACCATCATAATGGCATTCTTTTTCACGATACCAATCAGCAACAAAATACCAATTAATGCAATCAGGCTGAAAGGCGCATTAAACAATTGCAGCGCCAGTAATGCGCCAACACCTGCAGAAGGTAAGGTAGACAAAATCGTTAAAGGATGAACATAGCTTTCATACAGCATCCCCAGGACGATGTAGACAGTCAGAATGGCGGCGATAATTAATAACAACTGACTGTGCTGGCTTTGCTGAAAAAGTTGTGCAGTCCCGGCAAAACCACCGCGTACCGATGAGGGCACACCGAGTGCTGTAATAGTGCGTTCGATGGCATCAGAGGCCTGCGAGAGTGATACACCTTCAGGCAAGTTAAACGAGAGGGTGGATGCTGCAGACAACCCCTGGTGGTTGACGGATAACGGAGCATTTTCCGGTTGCCATTTAGCAAAATAGGAGAGGGGGATTGCTTTACCCTGATTGTTGATCACATACATCAAGTCAAGAGAGGTAATATCCTGAGTGAAGCGCGGATCGACCTCCATAACCACTTTGTACTGATTCATCGGTTGATAAATTGTCGAAATCTGTCGTTGCCCAAAAGCATTGTTAAGCAGACTATTGGTTTCACTCACATTAATACCAAGCCGGGCCATGCTTTCCCGGTCATAGACCAATGTCATCTCTGCGCCTTTATCCTGCTGATCAGAATTAACATCTGCCAGCTCAGGCAGGGCTGATAGGGCCTTACGGATGCGTGGTTCCCATTGACGGAGATCACTCAGTTCATCGGATAACAGGGTGTATTGGTAACTGGCGTTTGATTGCCGTCCACCGATACGTAAGTCCTGTACGGCGACAAGAAAAAGCGAAGCACCGGGTTCTTTTGCCAGTTTGCCTCGCAGACGGGCAATCACCTGCTGTGCATTTTCACTGCGTTGACTGAGTGGTTTCAGGGCGATAAACATCATGCCACTGTTGGTACTTGAACCTCCGGTAAACCCGACCACGTTGTCGACAGCGGCATCTTCACGGACGATTTTCATGAAATCTTCCAGTTTTCCGCGCATTGACTGGAAAGAGATACTTTGATCAGCCTGAATGAATCCCATCACTCTGCCGGTATCCTGTTCGGGCATAAATGTTTTGGGGATCACAGTATAGAGATAACCACTCAGGGCGATGGTAGCGAGGAAGAGCATCAGCATCCAGCGTGCATGATCCAGTGCCCACTCCAGTGATGTGCCATAACAGCGTTGCAGAGCAGCGAACAGGCTGGTGAAACGCCCTACTTTTTCTGCTTGTGGCGGTGAAGTTAGCAGCCTTCCACACATCATGGGTGTGAGTGTCAGTGAAATTACCATTGAAATGACAATGGCAACTGAAAGCGTAATCGCGAACTCTTTGAAAAAACGCCCGATCAATCCACCGGACATGAGTAATGGTAGAAAAACAGCCACCAGAGATACGCTCATGGAGAGAACAGTAAAACCGACTTCTTTTACGCCTGAGACAGCGGATTGCAAGGGTTTACTGCCATTTTCACGATGACGCGAGATATTTTCCAGTACCACAATCGCATCATCCACCACAAAACCGGTGGCTATGGTCAGCGCCATTAAAGAAAGATTATTCAGGCTAAAGCCATACAGATACATAGCTGCAAAGGTGCCAATCAGAGACACCGGTACAGCAACGGCAGGAATAAGAGTGGCACGCCAGGAGCGGAGGAACAGGAAAACCACCAGAATTACCAAAGCAACTGCAATAACAAGCGATTGCTCGACTTCTGCCAGAGAAGCCCGGATAGTGGGTGAACGATCCTGTGCGACTTCGAGCTGTACACTGGCTGGAATGATACGGCTTAGCAACGGCACCTGGGCACGAATACGATCAACCGTATCAATGATATTGGCCTCAGGCAGTTTGCGAATCATCAATAAAATCGCCGGACGGGCATTGGCCATTCCGGCATTACGCACATCCTGTACTGAATCACTCAGGGTGGCGACATCCTGCAAACGGACGGCTGCCCCCTGATTGTAGTGGACGATAACCGGGGCATAATCTGCCGCGGTTTTTAATTGATCATTAGTTGCCAGCTGCCAGCGTTGTGCGCTGTCTTCCACGCTGCCCAGCGGACGGCGCTGATTGGCATTAACAATTGCCTGTCGCACAGCATCAAGTGAAACCCCTTGATTGAAAAGAGATTGTGGATTGAGATCAACGCGTACAGCGGGGAGTGAACTACCACCGACGGTGACATCGCCGACCCCTTCAATTTGTGACAGCTTCTGCGCCAGCTGAGTTGAAGCATAATCATACAGCGCCCCCTGAGACCAGGTGTCAGAGGTCAGCGTCATGACCATAATCGGTGCAGAAGACGGATTCGCTTTCCGATACGTAGGCCGGGAGGGCATGCCACTGGGTAGCAGACTTTGTGCTGCATTAATCGCACCCTGCACATCGCGTGCTGCACCATTGATATCACGATCATAATCAAAAACCAGAATGATACGTGTCGTACCCAGTGTGCTGGTGGAGGTCATTTCACTGACGCCAGCTATGCGCCCCAGCGCACGTTCCAGCGGTGTAGCCACAGAGGAAGCCATCGTTTCCGGTGAGGCACCTGGCAGCGATGCAGAGACCATGATCACCGGAAAATCGACCTGCGGCAGAGGTGCTACGGGTAACAGGCGAAAACTCAGTATACCGGCCAGTAATATCGCTGCGGTACACAATAGCGTAGCGACAGGTCGATAAATAAACAGCGCAAACAGATTCACACCCTTTCTCCCTGTGATTTGCCACGCCGCAGATGCTGCGCCAGGCGGTCAAAGAGTAAGTAGATAACGGGTGTGGTAAACAAGGTGAGTACCTGACTGACAATTAACCCGCCTACCATGGCGACGCCCAGCGGGTGGCGTAATTCTGCACCTACGCCGCTACTGAGCATCAAGGGTAATGCACCAAACAGGGCTGCCAGAGTGGTCATCAGAATCGGGCGAAAGCGGAGCAGACAAGCCTGAAAAATTGCTTCCTGTGGAGGCATACTCTGTTCCCGCTCTGCGGCCAGCGCGAAATCGATCATCATAATAGCATTTTTCTTTACAATGCCGATGAGTAAGATAATCCCGATAATGGCAATGACATCCAGCTCATTACCACTCAGTTGTAAGGCCAGCAGGGCACCAACACCGGCACTGGGTAGGGTAGAAAGGATAGTTACCGGATGAATAAAGCTCTCGTACAAAATACCCAGCACAATATACATCGCCACCACGGCGGCGATGATCAACCATACGGTACTGGAGAGCGCCGCCTGGAAGGCGAGTGTACTGCCCTGAAATTGCGTCACCATCTCTGCCGGCAGATTCATGGCTTTTTCAGCCCGGGTAATTGCATTAACTGCCTGCTCCAGTGAGTACCCCGGGGTGATATCGAAAGCGATAGTGGTGGAAGGAAACTGATCGAGATGATTGATACTGAGTGGGGTAAAACGCTGCTCTCGCTGTGCCAGCACATTTAATGGCACCATGGTGCCGTTGCTGCTGGTAATCCGAATATCATCCAGCGCCTGTAACCCGGGAGTATGGGTTGTGTCCTGTTCCAGCACCACACGGTATTGATTGGCCTGGGTATAAATGGTTGAAATCAGACGCTGGCCAAACGCGTTATACAACGCATTATCAATATCAGCCATACTGACCCCAAGACGGCTGGCTGTATCACGATCAACACGAATAAAGGCTTCCAGCCCTTGATCCTGCCAGTCGGCACTGACATTGTGCAATTCCGGCAGAGTATGCAACTCACTCATTAACTGAGGCACCCATTCGCTGAGGGTATTAAGGGTGTTAGCCTGCAGCGTAAACTGATAGGGAGTTCGACTGACCTGTGTATCAATGGTCAGATCCTGAACAGGTTGCAGATAGAGGTCAATACCCGGCAGTTGGTGAGCCGGTTCCTGCAGGCGTGAGATAACCGCCGTGATGCGATCAGCCCGTTCACTGAGTGGTTTCAGATTGATTTGTAATTTGCTGCTATTGAGTGCCGGGTTGACGCCATCATCTCCGACAAATGCTGTAACGCTTTCCACCGCCGGATCACTAAGAATAAGGGCGCTCACCTGGCGCTGGCGTTCGGCCATGGCGGTCCATGACACACTTTGTGGTGCCTGCAGTGTCCCCTGGATAATGCCATTATCCTGTACCGGAAAAAAAACCTTTGGAATAATTATCCATAGCATGATGGTCAGCATCAATGTCGCCAGCGCGACAGACAGGGTGAGCCAGGGGTGACGCAGTACGCGCATTAGCATCCGGCCATAACGGGCAATAATCGCTTCAAACAACGCTTCGCTGGCACGCGAAAAACGATTTTGCCGCCGTAACGATTCGGCACTCAGCATTCTTGCACACATCATCGGTGTTAGCGTCAGAGAAACGATGGCAGAGATAAGAATGGCAACCGCGAGGGTGACGGCAAATTCGCGAAACAGACGACCAACGATATCCCCCATAAACAACAGAGGAATCAGTACCGCGATGAGGGAAAAAGTCAGTGAGATAATGGTGAAACCTATCTCCCCTGCGCCTTTGAGTGCTGCCTTAAGTGGATTTTCCCCTTTTTCAATATATCGGGAAATATTTTCTATCACCACTATGGCATCATCCACCACAAAACCGGTTGCGATAGTCAGTGCCATCAGAGTGAGATTGTTTACGGAAAAACCGAGAAAATAGATAACCGCAAAGGTACCAATCAGTGACAAAGGTACGGCGACTGCGGGAATAATGGTTGCTGGCACATTACGTAAAAACAGGTAGATAATCATCACCACTAATGCCAGAGCCAGTGCCAGCTCAAATTGCACATCGGCGACCGATGCACGAATATTGGTGGTGCGATCCGACAGGATTTTCACGTCAACTGAGCGTGGCAGTGAGGTGATTAATCCCGGTAGCATTTGGCGAATACTGTCTGCAGTAGTAATAATGTTCGCACCAGGCTGGCGCTGAACGTTCAGCACAATCGCAGGTTGTTGATTGGCCCAGGCACCCAGACGGGTGTTTTCTGCAGCCTGGACGACGGTTGCCACATCAGAGAGACGCACTGCTGCACCATTCTGATAGGCGACAATAAGTTTTCGATAATCGTCCGCTGACTTCATCTGATCATTTGCTGATAAGGTAATTGATCGCTCTGGTCCGTCAAGACTGCCCTTCGCCGAGTTGACATTGGCACTGGTGATAGCAGTTCGGATAGTTTCGCTGTCCAGGCCACGGGCAGCAATCGCTTGCGCATTAAACTTTACTCGTACTGCGGGTCGATTACCGCCAGAAATACCGACCAGGCCTACCCCCGAAACCTGGGATATCTTTTGGGCGATACGGGTTTCGACCATATCCTCAACCTGGGTCATTGGTAAGCTACTGCTGGTCACGGCGAGCGTCATGATCGGAGGATCTGCCGGATTTACCTTACTGTAAACGGGGGGGTTGGGCAGGTCAGTAGGGAGCAGGTTGCTCGCTGCATTGATCGCTGCCTGAACCTCCTGCTCGGCCACGTCGAGGGGTAACGAGAGCTGAAATTGCAAAGTAACGACAGATGCGCCACCGGAACTTTGTGACGCCATCTGTTTCAGACCAGACATCTGTCCAAACTGTTTTTCGAGAGGGGCGGTAATCGACGAAGTAGTCACATCGGCGCTGGCACCAGGATACAAGGTGACAACCTGAATAGTCGGATAATCAACCTCAGGCAGTGCGGAAACAGGTAAGGCGCGATAACCAAGGATACCCGCCAGCAGGATGGCCACCATCAGCAGCGTGGTGGCAACCGGACGGAGGATAAATAACCGTGATGGACCACCCCGGTTTTCAGAAGGCGTCACCTGCATCAGCTTTTGGCTCCGGTTGCTTTAGGGGATGTGACTGTCTCTGCCGCATCATGTGGGGTGACGATGTCAACTTTTGCGCCTTCTGTGAGCCGATCAATACCATCAGTGACTACGCGTGTTCCGCTATCAATACCTGCGGTGATCACCACACGCTGCCCATACTGTATTCCGCTGGTGACACGTTTCTTACTCACTTTATTTTCGTCATTCACCACCCAGACAAAATGGCCTTCACTGTCCATCTGTAATCCGGCAATCGGTATTACCAGTGCATTTTCCAGCGTGTCAACTTTCAGACGCGCATTGACAAATTGATTGGGAAACAGCCTGTCGTCCTGATTAGCAAAGCGTGCTTTAACTTTAATCGTTCCGGTAGTGGTATCGATTTGGTTGTCGATAGTCAATAACGTGCCGCTGGCAAGGAGTGTGCTGTTATCACGATTCCAGGCTTCGACAACCAGAGCAGCGGATTTTTTTTGCGCAGTGAGCAGGGTGGGAATTTGATTCTCTGGCAGGGTAAACAGGAGATCCACCGGATGAGTTTGGGTAATCACCAACAAACCGTTGGTGTCGCTGCTGGTAATATAGTTACCGATATCTACTTGTTTTAAACCCACCTTACCGCTAATCGGTGCGGTAACCCGGGTGTAGGTGAGGTTTAACTGAGCACTGGCAACATTCGCCTCATCAACTTTCAGCGTCCCTTCTGTCTCACTCACCAGTGCGCGCTGAGTATCCATCTCTTGCTGTGAGACTAATTTACTTTTCTCCAGCTGACTGTAGCGTGCCAGATCACGCCGTGCGTTAGCCAGTGTTGCCCGGTCTTTAGCCAGCTGTCCTTCCGCTTGTTGTAAGGCCACCTGATAAGGTCGTGGATCAATTTCAGCCAGCAGATCACCTGCTACAACTTGCTGACCTTCGGTAAAATGGGTCGCCATTAACTGACCATCGATTCTACTGCGCACGGTCACGGTATTAGCAGCGATGATAGTGCCTAAACCATTCAGATATTGTGGAACACTGCTGGTTTCAGCCTGAGCAACCTGCACTGGCGATAACATACCACTGCCACCGCGTCGCCCTGAATGTGTACCTGCAGTACTCGTCGATTGTCCTTTCGCAGTGCTGTCGGAAGAAGGATGGTAAGCCTGCCAGGTGAAGTAAATACCAGCGGCACAAGCAGCAACAATAACAACAAGCAAAGGCCTGGAAAAGCGTGACCGGACATTCATAGGAAAGTCAGTTCCTCACGGATAAGGGTGACATCATCCACAACGTGGAGTAACGATATTGGCTAAGTTTAGCGAATTTTTTTTGCGTAATAGTGAAGGAAATAAGGATTCTGTTTAAATAAAGCCATAACCACAGTGAGTGTTGTATCACTGTATAGCGATTATCAGCGATGAGTCTGGACGATAGTGCTGTAAAACAATAGCCCTTACACGTCATCCTGCTATAGTATAAAGAAGAATCAGTGGAAGAGTCTGTCATGTCGGTCAGCACAAGGAGGGTGTGAAGCGTCTGTTAAACACATAAGCAATGAGGAGTTATCCCTGTGCGTTTTCTCTGTCTCGATATCCCACAACCTAATGTTACTCAGGAACACTACCTTCCTCATCTCGCCGAAGAGAGCCGCTACGGCTGGTCACTGTATAAAAGCGAATTCATTCGGGAAATCTATTTCCGCAAGGACCGAATGGGGGTGGTGCTAATGGTTGAATGTGATTCTGCTGAACAGTGCCGCGAGGTACTTGACCAACTGCCACTCGTGAAAGCTGGTGTTATCAAGTTGGAAATTATACCAATTGGTGCTTACACCGGATGGGAAACGCTGTTTGCCTGATGAGGTAAGTGCGTAAATGGAGTGGTCATGGCGACGACGTAAGTGGTGTCGCCGCCCTGGTGACACGATCTATCGCAATCATCAATTACCTGAACAGTAACGCACCCCAGCGAGCGAGCCCGGCAGTGACAGAGGAAAAGTCATCACCACTAGCGACCGGAATGCCCGGTGCGACACAGGTGAGCGCCTGTCGTATTAATGGCGAGCGTGCACTGCCGCCAGTTAAATAGATAACATCGGGCGCGGTAGCACTCTGGCGTAAGGTTAATTCCACCTGTTCCATCATTTGACCGAGTGGGGTGGTAATGGCGTGTTCTAACTGCTCCCGGCTTATAGGTGTGGTTAAATCTGCTTCGAGAAAAGCAAGGGAGGCGATGAAAGAGGCACTTGCTGAAAGTGCAATTTTACTCTCTTCTGCAGTACGCGTCAGTCGATACCCCAGTTTATGTTGCCAGACTTGCAGCAGACGTTTCACTATCTCTGGCTGGCTGGCATCGCGGATTAAATTTTGCAGTTGTTGTCGGTTAGCCTGTGCGTAGAACGCATTTTGTGCCGGAATATCATTAATAGCTACCGCATTCCACCAGGGTTGCGAGGGCAACGCGGTACCTTTCAGTGTTTCACCACCACAACCGAGCAAGGGCATTAAGGTTTTGAATGCGAGCATGATATCAAGGTCATTGCCTCCTACCCGGCAGCCGCTGTGTGCCAGTAAACTGGCCTTGCGCTCACGTTTGTGACGCCATTCAGGCCCCATTAGTAACAGTGAGCAATCGGTAGTGCCGCCACCGATATCGACCACCATCACGCAGGTTTCCCGAACTAAGGTCGCTTCATAATCCAGTCCGGCAGCGACGGGTTCAAACTGAAATTCAATCTCGCTAAAACCGGCTCGCTTTGCTGCACGGTAGAGCAAACTTTCTGCCTGCAGATTGGCACTCTCGCCCCCCATGCCCTGAAAATTAATCGGGCGGCCAATAACCGTCTGGTCAATGATGGCATCAATCTGCTGTTCTGCACGCTGGCGTACTGTGCTCATCATGGCACAGACTAAATCTTCAAAAAATAGCCGTTGCTGTGGGAGCAATCCACTGACACCCAGGAAAGATTTTGGTGATTTGACAAACCAGACCTCTTCAGGCTCAGAAAGATAATGCCCGAGAGCTGCCTGACCAAACTGTACGCTACTGGTGGTAACAGTAATATCTTCAAGTTCATTGGCTGCGCAAGCGCGTCGTAATGCTTGCTGATGCTCCTGCTCAGGAAAATCGACCTGCTGACAACGGAATAACCATTCAGTGACTGCTTCACGAGAAGGTGCAGAGAGCATGGAAGGCAGTAAGGTACTCTGTTGTTCAAGAAGCAATGATATTGGTTGTCCCTTGTCGATAATAGCGACAGAACAGTTTGCAGTACCGTAATCAAAACCAATAAACACAACACATCTCCTGAGGCCAGAATGGGGGGGCAGGACACTAGCCCGTAACCAGCAGAAATGCAACCGAAAATTACGGCGTTTACCCTTTGTCAGTCACCCGACAGAAGGGGGGTTATCCTGGAGGATGAGTATCAAAAGCAAATGTTGATGGGCTGGGGGTAAAGCGAGCCTGATAACGTACCAGATTTTGTTGCTGAGTAGCATCAAAAATCATTAGCTGACCACGGCCGGCATGTTTTGCCTGATAGCAGGTAAAGTCAGCCTGAGCCATAATATCATCAATGTTGCAGTTATCTGTAGTGATGTAAGTGATCCCCGCGCTAACACCGACATGGTAATGATGCCCTTGCCACGGAAAACGATAACGACAGACTGCACGAATCAAACGATGTACAATTTGCTTTGCCTGCGTATCACGACAATTGGTTAACAAAATACCAAATTCATCTCCACCGAGGCGGGCCAGAGAGTCTTCATTACGCAGATGTTTTTTCATCAGTTGTGCCAATGCCTGTAACAGGGCATCGCCTGCTGCATGCCCGGCAGTATCGTTTACCAGTTTGAAACGGTCTAAATCAAGATAAACCAGAGCGTGTTGCCGACGTTCACTAATTGCGGAAGCAATCCGCGCTTTCAACTGCTCTTCAAACAGCACCCGATTAGGTAATTGGGTTAGCATATCATGCGAGGCGTTGTAGCTTAATTTACGGATTATTTCGCGTGAGGCACTGACATCATGAATCACCACTACACTGCCGATAATCTCACCCTCGTCAGTAGTGAGTGGACTGATACTGTAGTGAATATCATATTCTTGTCCCCCAGGACTGTGCAGAACCAGTTCTGCATCGATATCCGGGCTCACTTTTATCTGTGGCACGTCGGTAAATAACGTACGATCAGCCTGTTCACCCTGGGTACCCTCGGTGATAAATAAAATATCACGAACATGAATGCCGACGGCTTGTTGTTGTGTCCAGCCGGTGATCTGTTCCGCAATGGGGTTCATAAAGGTAACGCGCATTTTTTCATCTGTAGAAATCACCGCTTCACCGATAGCCGCAAGCGTAATAGTCATGCGATCTTTTTCCCGGTGAAGGGCTTCAGTCAATCGATGCAACGGAGTGATATCCTGATTAATTCCCAGCATTTTATCAGGTTTACCTTTCTCATCGAAGGTGATTCTTGATTGACTACGAAGGTAGCGGATACCCTGCCGGGTCATGATACGGAACTGAATATCGACAGAGGCTTTTGCTTTGATGCTTCGTTGAAAGGTTTCAATTACGCGTTGCCGCTCGGCGGGAACAATGCTTTTTATCCATTTAAGATAATTTATATTTTCATTTTCTTCCCGGTCGTACAGCTGTAGCATTCTGCTATCCCAGCTCATCTCGTGCAATTTGAAATCCCATTCCCAGATACCAATCCCGCCGGCTTGGTTGGCTAACGTCATGCGCTGCATCAAACTGTGGTTAGTTTGCTCTGAGGCGCGTAAGCCTGAAATATCTTTGATTTGCGCGATAAAGTAGAGCGGCTGGTTATCGGCATTGCGTACCAGAGACAGGGAAAACACTGTCCAGATAATATGACCATCCTTATGAATAAATCGCTTATCAGCAGTATAATTTTGTCGGTCACTGTTAAGCATATTGGTGATAATTTTGTGATCCCGCAGACGATCATCATGGTGTGCTGTCTGAGAAAAAGACAAAGTATCAAATTCGTGCTGTGAGTATCCCATCAGTTCACTGAGTGAGCTATTAACCTGCAACCAGTGGCCTCGCGGAGAGATCAGCGCCATACCGATTGAGGAATACTCCATGGCATGACGAAAGCGCGTTTCACTCTCAGAGATAAAGCGTTTTTCCTCTTTCAGTGAATGCATGATCAGGGCCATCATGTGCACCGGAAAAATAGACATCATAAAGGGTAGAATATCGAAAGATTCGTCAAGCCAGTAGTTGTAGGGTTGGATGGTTAGCACATGGAAGGCCAGCATCCCCATCATCAATACCAGCGTGGCGAGGAAAATGACAAAAGCACTGAAACGCGGCAGTCTCACTGCGCTGTAGAACAGAATAACAATGATAAAAATAAATGGCCACGGTAGAAAATAAAGCACCAGATAAACCAGCGTCAATGTGACAATCAGGGTCAGCAGTGTTTCCAAAAAGATTGCTTTATTGGGGTGACGGAAATAGCTGTTTTTCCATAAAAGCCCTACAGGACCAAGTGCCAGCATGCCGAGCATTTCAGAGGTAACCCATGTCAGCAAAAAATGGCGCGGGGAAATATTATGGAAGGTAACACTGACTAACCAGCTACTGATAATCCCCCCCAGCAGCGGAGTAAACAGGCAAACGGAAAATACCATTTTACACCAGCTGGACAACGTATTCAGAGGGGCTTTCGGGTTAAGAAACAGACGTAAAAGTAGTCCACCGAGCAGCGCCTGAAACAAGTTCAGCAGAGGAAACAGTACACAGGCTAACGATGTCCCCATCACCAGCGTTTCAGCACCGATTATACCGGAAAGACAGGCGCTGATAATTACCGGGAGGATATCCAGCGGGAAGCGAAAGATGACCACCGTCATCAGGGCAGTGGGAAACCACAAAGGTGAGATATTGTCGCTGATTCTAATCAGCTCAAGGCAGAATAGAGTTAAAGCGAAGGATAAACATCCCAGCAATAAGGCAGTGCGCCACAACGCGATGCGATTTGTGCTCCGGGTATTCTCAGTCGCCATTCACCTGTCCAGCCAGAATACAGCCTGAGCTGTCGGCAGATTGATTATTTTTCAAATATACTAACATAAATTTTACTTTCTATTATCGCTGAGGCCAATAATGTCGCGTTTTTAATTTTACGCGGTGAAAACAGTGGAAAGTAACAACGAAACCCTGAGCCTGCAGTGAACCGGATCACGCTGTGATTCATGAGTTTGATACACTATCATCGGCAGACAGCGAGTAGCCCTTTACCCCAGGACGCTCTAATTACGTAAATAAAAACAGACGTACCTCTCCCACGATGCATTTTGCTGGTAACAATGGTGATGACTCCCTATAATTACTCGCTAACCTATTGTTTCTTTACTCTGTGATAAGCAGTATCAGGTCGTTGAATCATGACTGAAAAAAGTCACCCGTGTGTCATTGTTGGAATTGCTGGTGCATCAGCATCAGGAAAAAGTCTCATTGCCAGCACGCTGTATCGCGAAATTCGTGAACGTGTGGGGGATGAGAATATTGGTGTGATCCCGGAAGATGCTTATTATAAAGACCAAAGTCATCTGCGTATGGATGAGCGTATTAAGACTAATTATGATCATCCCAGCGCCATGGATCATGACTTACTGTTACAACATCTACAACAGCTGAAACGGGCGGAAACGATTGAGCTCCCTGTTTACAGCTATGTCGAACACACGCGGACCACTGAAACCAGACAACTCAAACCAAAAAAAGTTATTATCCTGGAAGGTATTTTATTACTCACTGACGCTAAGTTACGCGCTGAGATGAATTTTTCTATCTTCGTTGATACCCCGCTGGATATTTGTCTGATGCGGCGCATGAAGCGCGATGTCAACGAAAGAGGTCGTTCGATGGAGTCAGTGATGGCTCAGTACCAAAAAACGGTGCGCCCGATGTTTTTACAGTTTATTGAGCCTTCAAAGCAATACGCCGACATCATTGTGCCCCGGGGTGGTAAAAACCGGATTGCTATCGATATTCTGAAAGCCAAAATTAATCAATTTTTTGAAGAATAACCGTTTGTAATGATGGCACTGTCTGGCAGGGAGTTATTTTGATTCCATTTTTCCACAGTGCCTGGATGCACGGTAACAGAGGACTACTTCAGCATGAGACTATGCGATCGTGATATTGAGGCATGGCTTGACAACGGACAACTGGATATTTCACCCCGTCCACCCGTAGAACGTATTAGCGGCGCCACAGTCGATGTACGACTGGGCAACCAGTTCCGCACTTTCCGTGCTCATACCGCGGCATTCATCGATCTCAGTGGTCCTAAAACAGAAGTGAGCGCGGCGCTCGAACGGGTCATGAGCGACGAAATCAGTCTGGCTGATGGCGACGCTTTCTTTCTGCATCCTGGCGAGCTGGCTTTAGCGGTAACGCTGGAATCGGTGACGTTACCTGATAACCTGGTCGGCTGGCTTGACGGTCGTTCTTCACTGGCGAGACTGGGGTTGATGGTGCATGTGACAGCGCACCGTATCGATCCTGGCTGGCAAGGACGGATTGTACTGGAATTTTATAACTCAGGGAAATTACCACTGGCTTTGCGTCCCGGCATGCTCATTGGTGCGTTGAGTTTTGAACCCCTCAGTGGACCTGCTGCACGACCCTATAATCGTCGGGAAGATGCGAAATATAAAGGCCAGCAAGGGGCGGACGCCAGTAGAATTGATAAAGATTAATTTTGCACGTCAGGTGCTAACTGGCACGCTACTGGCTGCGGCTACATAGCATTGATTATTGTTCAATTTTCTACAGTGATCGACGTGCCTGAGGGGATAATGGGTACTGGCATTTCCTGGTAGCATGAAGAGCGCCCGGTCAGTCAGAGGCCTGAAAGGAGAGACATGAAACGATTTATCTCAATGCTGGCAATTCTGCTAGTGGTGTTGGTTGCAGGGCTCAGTGCACTGGTACTGCTGGTTAATCCAAATGATTTCCGTGATTACATGGTGCAAGAGGTTGAGCAGCGCAGTGGTTATCAGCTCACTTTTAACGGCGACTTGCGCTGGCATGTCTGGCCGCAGCTGAGTATTCTTTCCGGATTTTATTAATATGTCGGGTAATGTGACACACGGTTAGCAGATTACAACCGCACATATCAGAGATTTCATTGCGC
>DWRH01000035.1:0-42408 GCA_022318365.1 Anthoptus insignis
GGAAGGCGCTTGGCAAGAAGGAGGTAAAGGTATCTCGACTTCAGATGTCCAACCTAAGGGTATTTTTGGCGAAGTTAATGACCGTAAAAATCATTCCTTTAGCCTGAAGGATATCGCTATCGATTTTTATCATCGTTACCCTGAGGATATAGCGCTATTTAGTGAAATGGGATTTGGCATACTTCGTGTATCAATTGCGTGGACACGTATTTTTCCAAAAGGTGACGAGTTAACGCCCTGCGAGGCCGGCCTAGCTTATTATGATGAATTGTTTGATGAGCTGGCGAAACACGGAATTAAAGCGATGGTTACCCTTTCACACTATGAGATGCCTTGGCATCTCGTCACCCAATATGGCGGTTGGTCCAATCGGGAAGTGATCACTTTTTTTGAGCGCTACGCCAAGGTAGTGTTCAAGCGTTACGCTGAAAAAGTGAAATGGTGGCTGACGTTTAACGAAATCAATATGTCCCTCCATGCGCCGCTAACCGGTGTGGGGCTACAAGATGGCTGTAGTAAAAGTGATGTCTACCAAGCCATTCATCATCAGTTAGTCGCCAGTGCTTTAGTCGTCCGCGCCTGCCATCTGCTCATTCCGGATGCCAAAATTGGTAATATGCTGCTGGGTGGGCTGGTCTATCCACTGACTTGCCAACCTAATGATGTGTTCGAAACCTTACAAGAAAATCGTAAATGGCTGTTCTTTGGCGATGTGCAATGCAGGGGCGCCTACCCAGGCTATATGCTGCGTTATTTCCGTGATCAAGGCATCGATGTTGTGATTACGGAGGAAGATAAGCAGATACTCAAACAAACCGTCGATTTCATTTCATTCAGTTACTATATGACGGGCTGCGTCACCGCTGATAAAGCGTTGAACAAGAAAATCCGTGGAAATATCCTCAACATGGTACCGAATCCCCATCTACAAGCCTCTGAGTGGGGATGGCAGATTGACCCTGTGGGATTGCGTACACTGCTTAATGAGTTATGGGACCGTTATCAAAAACCGCTCTTTATCGTAGAAAATGGCTTTGGGGCTAAAGATCAACCCGATGATCAGGGACAAATCGCAGATGATTATCGCATTAGCTACATGAATGACCATCTAGTGCAGGTACGCGAAGCAATCGAAGACGGCGTCGATGTGCTTGGTTACACCTCGTGGGGACCGATCGATCTGATTAGTGCCTCGAAAGCGGAGATCGGCAAACGTTACGGATTTATCTATGTAGATCGTCAAGAAGATGGGTCTGGCACCTTGGCAAGAACTAGAAAGAAAAGTTTTTATTGGTATCAAGAAGTTATTCGTAGCAACGGCACGAGTTTAAAAGCATAAAATTATAAAGAGGCATCCTTAGATGCCTCTTTTTTTAACGAATATAGCGAGGGGATTTCAGTGTTTAGAAAATCATTTTCATCCACGGATAACCAATAAACAGCAGGGCGAGTAGAAAAATTAAACCGAAAATCGAACCTAGCCGCCAGTAATCTTTAGTCGGTAAATAGCCGCTACCATAGTAAATAGGACTCGGGCCGGTACCATAAGGCGTAATAATCCCCATAATGCCTAGAGAGGTAACGAGTAATAGGCAGAAAATCGGCATATCGATACCAGGAATCGCTGCCCCAATAGTGAGTATGGCCGGGAGCAGCGCGGTGGTGTGTGCGGTTGAACTGGCGAACAGATAGTGAAGCAAGTAGAAAGCTAAAAAGAGCATTACCGTTGCAACGCTCGGACTAATTCCAGTCAACAGCACTCCTGCCTCTTGACCTAACCAGCGAATAAAGCCGACGCGTGCCAAGCCATCCGCCAAGGCAACCAATGTGGCAAACCAAGCGAATGTGTTCCAAGCGGGTTTATTACTGGTGATATCGTTCCAGGAGAGTACTCCCGTCCATAACATTAACACCACGACTAATAATGCCGCCATTGCCGGTGCAATCCATGCAGCAGCAAAAATCCACATCAGTAACGCGCAGCAGACAAAGCACAACAGTAAAATTTCATTACGCGACATTCTACCGAGCTTTTTCAATTCGCCGGCAGCCCACTTCGGCACTTGCTCGTTAACTTTGACTTCCGGGGGGTATAACCAATATGCCAGCAGCGGCATGGTGATAATCAGTAAAATCCCTACGGGAAGAAACGCTAAAAACCATTTTCCCCAGCTAATATCGATACCCACTACACTTTTCACTAACGCTAACGCAAGTAGGTTAGGGGCCAGCGCAGATAAAAACATTGAGCTAGTGATACAGGCTGCCGTGATGGCGACCCACATTAGATAAGAGCCAATCTTACGGGCGCTTGGATCATTAGGTTTCGAGCCATAAAGGGGGGGAAGGTTCGCGATAATCGGATAGATAGTGCCGCCACTGCGTGCCGTATTGGACGGAGTGAAGGGTGCTAAGAGTAGGTCAGCGAAGGTAATTGCATAGCCTAAGGTTAAGCTACGTCGACCGAGAAATTTCACTAAAATTAACGCTAAGCGTCGACCTAAGTTCGTTTTGTCGTAGCCTGCTGCAAACATAAATGCGCCGAAAATCAGCCACACCGTCGAATTACTAAACCCACTTACCGCCCATTTAAAGGCTTGATTTGCCGTTTTAAATTGTGGATCGGCCAGTTGTTCAGGGCTAAATAGTAACCATTGATTGAAGATCGCGATCACGACGATCCCAGTCAAACCGATCACCGCGCCGGGTAGCGGCTCGAAGATCAAGCCAACGATGACCGCAGCGAAGATAGCAAAAAAATGCCATGCATGAGGGGCCAATCCTTCTGGCACAGGAGTAATTAATAATAATATTGCTATTAAAGCGGGGAGGAGAAAAATAATGGCTTTTTTTACTTGCCCCGATATTGGGGACGGAGCAGGGGGAACGTTTTGTTCACTATCCTTAATCATGAATAATCACTCAGTAATCTATCGATGGAGGAGAAAATGCAGTCAAATTTATCTTCACCATCATCGATTTTTTACTCGTTGAGGTGTTGATTTCTATCAAAAGATAAAAGAGTGCTCTTCAAGCTCGTATTAAGTTTATTAATTTTTTGATCCTAAACAAATTTGAAGCAACTTTATATAAGTTATTTTAAATCATAGGGTTAAATATTTGTTAAGAGAGGATTAAATATGTATTTAACTTATTTCTAATACGTATTCATTTATTAATTGGTACTATTCTTTGATCTAGACAAAGGGGAGGGCAATTACTTCGGCTTATAGTGAGTGAAATATTTCCCTAGCTATGCAACGACAGCCCTTGGAGCGCGAATGGATCTTAATAACGTCTTCGATACCGAACTCTCTTTCCCTAATGGTAAAACCGTCAAAAATCGACTTCTTATGGCTCCGATGACGACCTGTAGTGGATTTTACGATGGGAGTGTTCCGCAAGATTTAGTCGAGTATTACGGTAAACGTGCGCAAGGACTGGGTGCTGTCATTGTCGAGTGCTGTTTTATCGAGCCATTAGGGCCTGCTTTTCCAGGTGCCTTGGGGATCGATAGCGATAAAAAGATCCCAGGATTAGCTCGTATTGCAAGCGCGATCAAACAACAGGGGGCGCTCGCGATCTTACAGATCTACCACGGTGGACGAATGGTTGAGCCTGAGTTGATCGGGGGCAAAACGCCGGTTGCACCGAGCGCAGTCGCGGCGGCTCGTGAAGGGGCAACAACGCCTCGTGAACTGAGTAGCCAAGAGATCGACGTATTAATTACTAAATTCGGTGACGCGGTAAATCGAGCGATCAAAGCCGGTTTCGACGGCGTGGAAATTCATGGAGCAAACACCTATTTAATCCAGCAATTCTTTTCTCCGCACTCTAATCGGCGAGAAGATCATTGGGGTGGCGATCGCGAAAAACGTAGTCGTTTTCCGTTAGCCGTCTTGGATATTACCCACCAGATGGCGGACCGCGCAGAAGCTAACGATTTCATTATCGGCTATCGCTTTTCACCTGAAGAGATGGAAAAACCGGGGATTACCTTCCAAGATAGCCTCTATCTTCTGGAAAAACTCGCGCAACGCGGGCTAGATTACGTGCATTTCTCGGTAGGACATTGGTCGCGATCATCAATTATTGATCTGGCGGATCACACACCGCTAATTACCCGATATCGACAAGCGCTCTCGTCCTCTTCAAGCCTGGCAAAAGTCCCAGTGATCGGGGTAGGCGGTATTATTAATCGATCGGATGTCGATCAAGCTCTGGCTGCGGGTTACGATCTGTTAGCGGTCGGTAAGGCCTGTATCGTTTACCCAGATTGGTGGCAGCGTCTGCATTCAGGTGAGACGTTAACACTCGAGATGGCGAGCACGCAGCGCGAAGCGCTCTCTATTCCTGAGCCTCTGTGGTACTTCTCATTGGTCGATGCCATGATCCGCGATATCCAAAATGCTGGGAAGAAGTTTAAAGCTGGGGTCTACCATGAAAAAGTAGAAGCCGAAGCGCTTAAATTGATCATTGATGTTCAGCTCGATACCGATCGGATCACCGATATTCGCTTACAGCCCGATAGCAGTCTTGACGTTGACTTTACGCAGACCTTTGAACAGTTGCGGACCCGGATGTTAGTGGCAAATAGTCCTTATGTCGATGCGATCGCCGGGGCAACGACCCAGAGCGAGGCACTTAAAAAAGCAGTTTCTCGCGCCCTCTCTACCTCGACGAAACACTGGGCAGAAGATTGCGGGCTCGACCCAGCCAGCTTAGAGCATTACGACATTATTGTAATAGGTAGCGGTGGCGCGGGATTAGCTGCCGCCATCAATGCTCATGATTTAGGGGCAAAAGTCGTAGTAGTCGAGCGTATGCCGACGATAGGAGGCAATACGCTTAAAGCCTCCGTCGGGATGAATGCGGCGCAAACCCTTTATCAACACGAAAAAGGGATCCAAGACACTAAAGCCTGCTTCTATGAAGAAACCTTAAAGGGAGGAAAATTTAAAAATAATCCCGACCTGCTGCAGCAATTTGTAGAAAGGGCACCGGACGCCATTGAGTGGCTAGCAAAACAGGACATAGTGTTAAGCGATATTACCATCACCGGCGGGATGAGTATTGACCGAACTCACCGTCCTGCCGATCGCTCTGCGGTGGGAGGATTTTTAATTAGTGGATTATTGAAAAACCTTACGCAGCGTCATATCGAAGTCCTGCTCGACACTAAGGCCGATAATATCGAGCTTCACCAAGGAAAAGTCACTGGGGTGAAGGTTATTGATGAGTACGGTGAAAGCCGTGTGTTGCATACTAAAGCGGTGATCGTTGCTACCGGCGGGTTTAGTGCCAACACCAAAATGGTTGAACATTACCGTCCTGAATTGACTGGATTTGTGACGACTAACCACAAAGGCGCTACAGGCAGTGGAATTACCTTATTACAAAACCTCGGTGCGGCGACCGTCGATATGGCGGAGATTCAAATACACCCTACCGTTGAGCAGAAAAGTGCCTATCTTATCTCTGAATCAATTCGTGGCGGTGGCGCGATATTAGTCTCACAGGCAGGCCAACGTTTCTGTAATGAAATGGAAACCCGTGACAAAGTGTCTGCGCAGATCATTGGTTTGGTGGAAAAGAGTGCCTGGATCGTCTTTGACGAGCAAGTAAGATCGCAAAACAAAGCTGCAGATGAATACATCGCGAAGGGATTTGTGGTTCAAGGTGAGAGTGTTGATGATCTCGCGACACAGATCGGTATGGATCCCAGTGTGTTGGGACAGACGCTAGTTACTTTTAACCAAGGAGTGAATCAGCAGCAAGATCCGCTGTTTGGCCGCACGACGGCATTACGACATCCGTTGGACAAGGGGCCTTTTTACGCGATTAACATAGCCCCCGGTGTTCACCATACAATGGGCGGTGTGGCCATCTCGACTCAGGCCGAAGTATTGGACACTGATAATCACCCCTTAGCGGGTATTTGGGCGGCCGGAGAAGTCGTCGGCGGGATTCATGGTGCTAATCGTATCGGCGGAAATGCGGTGGCGGATATCATTATCTTCGGACTGTTAGCCGGTGAACAGGCGGCTAACTGGGTTAAAACGGTTTAACGTCGTAGCAAGGGAGGCGATATGGCAAATTATCAGGCGGTCATGATGGGGTCGCCAGTGAGTTTATCGCTCTCCCAAGATAATCCACAGCGCGCCCGGGAAGTGTTTCAGTTAATTAAACAACAAGAGGCACTTTTAACGGTTAATCGGGCCGACTCGCTGTTAATGAGGGTGAACCGGGCCGCTGGCCAGCATCCTGTTGTAGTGCCCGATGCGCTTTTCCAGCTCGTTTCTCTCGCGCGGGAAGTCAGCCTCTTGCCGGGAAGCTTGTTCAACTTGGCGATAGGTCCATTGGTAAAAACTTGGCGCATTGGCTTTAGTGGACATTGCCCTCCGCCTAGCCGCCAGATTGATAAGGCGTTAGCACTGGTAAATCCACAGGATATTCTGCTGAATCCCGAGACCCAATCTATCTTTCTGCGTAAAAGAGGGATGGAGATTGATCTTGGCGCTATTGCCAAAGGCTATATTGCCGATAAAGTCTGCCAATATTTGCAAGCCCAGCAAGAGCCCTACGCATTGATTAATTTAGGCGGTAATATCCACACACTCTCTCACCCAGCCGATCATCTATGGCAGATTGGTTTACGTAAGCCCTTCGCTTCGCCTGAGGCATTGAGTGCGCGCTTAGCGGTAAGTGGGCAGTCGGTGGTAACCTCTGGAGTTTATGAGCGATACTTTCTCCATCAGCAACGCTGCTATCACCATATTCTAGATAGCCGGACGGGGTACCCTTTAGATAACGACTTACTAAGCGTGACGGTAATTAGTGAATCTTCGTTAATCGGCGATATCTACAGCACTTTGTTGTACGGCATGGGAGTTGACCAAAGTCTCGCATGGCTTGCCCATCATCCAGAACTTGAGGCGGTGATGATCACGCGTGACAACAAGATTATTTGTTCCTCTCAACGCCACTTCCTATGTCACGTTCTCGATCTAAATCAGTAGAATTGTTTATCAATAATGCTTAGGGTGAAAGCTGCCTCAGCTAGGAGAATGGCCCATGTATCTTGGTATCGATTTAGGAACCTCTGGCGTTAAAGTCGTGTTGATGGACGAACATTTTAAGGTGCAAGCCAGTCAATCAGTCTCATTAACCTGCGACCATCCTCACCCTCTCTGGTCGGAACAAACGCCAGCACAGTGGTGGGACGCGACCGAGCAGGCGATCGACCTGCTCGCTAAGCAGGTATCGCTGCAGGAGGTCAAAGCTATTGGGGTGACAGGGCAGATGCATGGTGCTGTGTTAGTCGATAGCGATGGGCAACCTCTGCGGCCAGCGATATTATGGAACGACGGGCGCTGTGCATCACAGTGTGCACTGCTAAATCAGCGAGCCCCTACTATCGAGCGTATTACTGGGAATCAGGTTATGACCGGGATGACTGCCCCAAAACTCCTCTGGGTGGCTGAACATGAACCGGATGTTTTTAGTCGGATCGCTCAAGTTTTATTACCGAAAGACTACTTACGTTGGAAACTCTCTGGCTGTTATGCCACCGATATGTCGGATGCTTCTGGGACTCTCTGGCTAAATGTTGCGACGCGGCAGTGGGATGAAACATTACTCAATGCTTGTGGATTAACACTCGAACAAGTTCCCTCACTTCTAAAAGGTCCGCAGGTCAGTGGCTACTTACTTGAAGAGCACCAGCAGCGATGGGGCTTTTCTTCGGCAATACCCATCGTGGCAGGCGGAGGCGATAACGCTGCCGGAGCGCTAGGAGTAGGTGTGTGGCAGTCAGGCCAAGCGATGCTCTCATTAGGGACTTCGGGTGTTTATTTTGCAGTAAGTGACGGTTTTTATGCTAATAGTCGTCAAGCCGTTCATAGCTTTTGCCATGCATTACCAGAAACCTGGCATCTAATGTCGGTAATGCTCAGTGCAGCATCTTGCCTAAATTGGGCGACTAAAATCACTGGGCAAGCCTCCGTTAACGACTTTCTACAACTGGCTCAACAAGCGAAGATTGAGGCCCACTCTCCGCTTTTTCTCCCTTATTTATCTGGCGAACGTACGCCGCACAACAATCCATATGCGACCGGTAGTTTTACCGGTCTAACCGCCCAGCATGGCCCTGCTGAACTGGCGTTGGCCGTGGTTGAAGGGGTGAGTCTTGGGCTTGCTGAAGGGATGGCTGCCTTGCATCAGAGTGGCGTGGTCCCTACCTCGGTGACATTGATTGGTGGCGGCGCGAAAAGTGAGTTTTGGCGTCAATTATTGGCAGATGTGACAGGGCAATCTTTAGACTATCGACAGGATGGTGATGTCGGCCCAGCTCTGGGCGCTGCACGCTTAGCGAAAATGGCTTGCAGCCCAGCGTTAAGCTCGGCGGAACACTTTCCCATTTCGCCGATTGTGGCCACGTATCGCCCAGATCCAGAGCGTCATCAATTTTTTCTACAGCGTTTGCGTCTATTCCAGCAAAAGTACTCTCAACTGAGTGGCGAGACCTGAGGCGGCCTAACTCAAGTGGTATGATAGCGTACGGCATCGATGAATTTTGAAAAGGCTGCCGTATGCTGTTTACGACTTGGGTAATAGAGGTGATAGCCGGTGAAGTAAGTGTTCCATTCTTCTAGTTCCCTCTCTAACTTTCTTTAAGTCACTAGAATGCTGCTGTAAGGCACAAGGCTTATTTTTATCGTAATGATCCGTAGACGTTTTCCGGGACGGCCCAAAGAGGACGATGAGGAGTAGTCATTTAGCTGGGCGGGTTTGCAGCCCAGCATACGCGTTACTCTTTTGCTAAATAACTCATGATAAAACTGGCCAGTGTAAAGCTGGCCATCATCAAGGCCATAGTCATTGGAGTACCACTATTGAAGACCGCTAACAAGGCAGATGAGAGAATACCGCTGCCATACTGCAGTGACCCAATGAGCGCAGACGCCGAGCCAGCCACTTGTGGTACGGTATCCAGTGCCGCCGCAGTGGTGACCGAAGCGACAACACCGTTCATGGCGAAAAAAATAAAGATTAACGCCATCATTAGCCCTAGGCCGCCCACTGACAGATAAGTCGTTAATGCTAACAGCACCATCGCACAGGCGGATAAGCTTACGGCCATTTTTAGTAATCGTTCTAAGGAGAAGCGATGTACTAGGCGTCGATTGACGATACTCATGCCCATCACGCCAAGGATATTCACTGCGAAAAAGTAGCCAAAGTGTTGGGGAGAAACGTGAAAATAATTGATATAGACAAAGGGCGAAGCGGTGATAAAGCTATACGCAGCGACATAATAAAAAGTTAATGCGAGGGTGAGTTGCATAAATTGACGATGACCCAGCAGGTCGCGGTAATTACGAAATACCTGCAGCAATGATGCTTGGACTCGCCGCTCTGCGGGTAAGGTTTCCGGAAGCCAGTACAGTGCTCCTAACATTGTGAGGCCAATAACGGCTAATAACCAAAAGATCATATGCCAGCTAGTGAAGAGGATCATCTGACCGCCAATAATGGGCCCCGCGATAGGGGCAATAGCCATTACCACGATCAGTGTGGAGAGCATCTGCGCGGCGCGGCTACGACTGAAAAGATCGCGGATCATGGCACGGGCTAGCATGGGGCCGGTACAGGCGCCGAGTGCTTGGAATACCCGCCAAAAAACAATTTGTGTGATGGTGTGTGATAGCGCACAGCCGATGGACCCTACCACAAAGAGTGTCATTCCTATTATCAATGGTAAACGACGTCCATACCTATCGCTAATCGGCCCCCACACCAATTGAGCGAGACAAAAACCAATCAAAAAGCCAGTAATGGTTAACTCGGTATTGCCGTGCAAACTCGCACTCATTCTTGGCATCGCAGGGAGATAAATATCTACCGATAGCGATGTAAAGGCCATTAATGCGCTGAGGATAAGAATAAAAGGCAGTCCCTGGGTAGAGACTGGACGGTGATGGAATGTCATCATGAGTCGCCAATTGTCAGTAAGGAGTAGTCGGCTACTTTACCTGATTATTCAGCAATAATAGTTATTAATCGCTGCTAGGCCTTGTGAATTGGACTCATTAATAATCTTCCTTCTTAAGCTCTGACCTAAGAAGGAAATAAGCTTTAAGCAACTGCCTGTTGTTGTGATGGGCGGCGTTGCAAGGCCTGGTAGAAAGCTTCAAGATTATCATGCAAACGGCGTCTAACGTCTTCATCAATCTTTGCCGGATGATCAGCATCCGGATAGTGAATTTGTTGATCGCTGGCGTAAACGCCACTGATAATCTCTTCCGCTTTCAATGCCGCAACGAGCGGCTTCAGACTAAAATCGAGTGCTAACAAGTGATTAGCGCTGCCTGCCGTCATCAAGGGTAGAACGACTTTATGTTCGAATCCACGCTCTGGTAATAGGTCGATCATCGCCTTAAGTACCCCAGTGTAGGCGGCCTTGTAGACGGGAGAGGCGATGATAATCCCATCGGCCTGTGCGACATCCTCACGTAATTGAGCGATAGAGGGATGAGAAAACTGAGCGTGAAGTAAGACTTCAGCCGGGATGTCAGTCGCACGCCAAGTTAAGGTTTGAGCACCACGATGGCTTAACCAATCTGCCGAATGGTCTAATAGAATTTGAGTCCGCGACCGTTGGGTAGGGCTCCCCCCTATTAATAAAATTTGCATTAGTTAGCCTTATTTATGTGAGATAGATCACCAGTGTGGCGATTTTTCCGGCCAGTGTGAAGTAAAAAAATTAGCAATAGTTATCTATAAACAGGGTTAGATCACCAGGCAATCTCGTCGAGTCGCTAAAATAGTCCCCAACGAGGCGAAGTATTTAGCGCTTTTTGCTCTGCTGGCTGAAGCGAAAGAGCTCAATAGCCAAGCGATGAGGAGAGCCTATAAGGGTGCGTTTCGTATCAATTAATGTCACTGGACCGGCTTGCGATAAGGTGTGTAAACCATCATTGAAGGGAGCATGGCTGCGTGGAGCCTCAATACGCTCAGCCTGGGAAAGCGATGGGTGAGCTAAGGCCGAGTGGGAGAGACTCAGGAGCTGTAAGGCCCCGCCGTAGGTTCGACTACAGTCTTGCGTGGGGAGAACAAGATTATCGTCGACTGTAAAAGGTGTGCCTCCCATTCTCGCCCCATGGATATCTTCGCGAAGAGTTTGAGTGGGAATCTTGTCCCATGGTCCGAAAAGGTTATCGGCTGTTGCCAGTTTTAATGTATTTGTCCGTGCGACTTTAGGCGCTGGAGGGGTATAAAACATCCACCAACGCCCAGCATGGAAGTAAGGGGTGGCATCGATCGCGGCTTCGGGGAAGACAAAACGAGGTTCAGCTTGCCAGCGCCAAGGAAACTCAACCGCTTTATAAAGGGTTAATCGGCCCGATTTATAGCCTTCAGGTAGCATCCATATCTCCCCCTCCGCTTCAAAAACGTAAGGGTAAGAGAGGTGCCAATCTTCTTTGAGAACGCCCCGTTTTTCCACAACAGTAAAATTCTTATCTAAGACCATGGCCTCGATATAGCCACGTTTAGTACGATAATCATAGGCTTCCGCAAAAAGGTACAGTTTACCTTCACGCCATAGGCCAAAGGGATCGGCTAAGAAGCATAGAGGTTTGTCGGCTTCTATCCACTTAATGGAAAAGTGCTCAAGGGAAGCGGCACGAGCGACCTCCTGAATCGGCGCATCGATCACGCCGACTCGCCAAATTTCTGTCTGTAATAGGCTCATCGTATCCTATCTAGGCTAGTGTGTTGTGGATGGGCAATCTTGCCACAATCTGCTCAGCAGCTTGCACGAACTGCTGATGGCTAAATTTGGTGGCAACATAGCGACGAGCTTGCATGCCATACTCTTGTAATATGTTAGGCGTAGCAAAAATCTGTTGTAGTGCCGAGGCGAAGGCCTCGTCAAATTCACCCGCAAGGACGAAACCGGTTTTACCTTCTTGTACCGCATCACGCATCTCACCAACGGGGGTCGCCATGACCGGAAGACCAACATTCATCGCTTCGTGCAATGCCAAACACATCCCTTCATAACGTGAAGGTTGGACGTAAAGATGGAGTCCAGCCATGAAGGTGTGTACTTGATCAGAAAAGCCGGGTAGCGAGACAACATCCTGTAAGTTCCATTCAATGACTTTATCTTCTAGCCGTTCCCGCTCTGGACCATCGCCTAAAATCGTTAGCTGTAAGCGATCGCGTAAAGTCGGATAGCGTGCTAGAAACGCCCCTAATGCATCGATCAACGCCGCGTACTGTTTAACTTCATGTAGGCGTCCAACACTGCCAATCTGTAATCGAGACTCGCCATCCCAATAATTCGCTTGTGGCGCATGTTGATTATATTGAAATAGAGGCCATGCCATAACTTTATCGGCTGAAATTCCCATCTGCTGTTGGAGGTAGTCTACGACAGTCTGTGAGTCACCAATCCATAAAGCAGAGCTATGACGTAAACGATAGGTATAACGACGCACACTCGCACTGTGTTTAAAGCTGACAACGGGAATATTTAAGAGTTTACCTGCGTACTGACCGACTAAATTAGCAAAGCTTAATGAGGTCCAGATAATCTCTGGCCGTTCACGACGAGCTATCGAAAGGTAACGGGCTAAGATAATTGGTAAGAAACGACGACGAGATGCCAGTAATCGATAGCTTAACCCTGCCGCAATAAGGCGAGGAACGGCACCGCTATCACGGGGTTCGCAGGCGATGATCGAGACATCGTGCCCCAAATTTTTTAAGGTCGTCACGATATCGGGAATGGCGAATTCAGCGCCGCCAGTCTCTAAACTTGTTACAAGATAATGAATTTTCATTAGCTAACACCCATCCACGGATTCTATACAGCGGGTCAGCGAGCACGATTAACATAATAATCAGATTTTCACTAATGGTCTGCAATTTTCTCAATTTTAATCGGGGGAAGTTCAACCGCATGTATACGTAGTGTAACGACTGGCTAAGGGCTAGTGACTAACAAGGTTTAATAATACCTAAAATAAAAAGAGTTTATCTATTAAGGGCTGATAGTTTCTAATGGAGGAAACCAATTCGATAATAACCAGGCATTTTTTTACTTTTAATGTTATTTGTCAAAAAGAAGTTTATCAATATCCAGCAAAATAGTGCCTTCTCAATTTTTTTTTGCCCGCTATTTTACTCTAGGGTAGATGACGTTATCTAAACCATAAGTCTTTTGTCGTCATTATTTTAAAACCTTTTTCAAACTAATGAATGTGGCACTACGAATTCATCAGTCTAAAAGGAAATTATCGGGTGCTAACGTAAGTAGTAATTATCTTTACCACTGAGAATAATAACCATGATAAGAAAAAAACAATTAGCCGTATTTATTTGTTCTGCATTATATACTACTTATTCTTCTGCCTCGGTTATGCGGCATGACATTGCTATACAAGACTACCGGGATTTTGGGGAAAACTTGGGTAAATATAAAGTTGGTGCAACCCATGTTCCAGTTTACAGAAAGGACGGAAAATTAGACGACTATTTAGAGTTTCCTATTCCTGATTTTAGTGTGGTGACAGACAAAGGTCATATTACTTTAGTCGAGCCATCTTACATGGTCAGTGTTCGTCATAATAGTTACTCACTTAACTGGCCAATAACATTTGGTAATAAAGCTAAGTTTGCCCCGTCCTATCATATTATTAACCGTAACCCTAGTACTATATCGGATATTGATTTCAATTTACCTCGCCTAAATAAGGTTGTCACCGATGCCGTACCGGCTGCAACGATAGATAAAAGTACCATTAGAGGGGGGGATCGTAATCGTTACACTTGGTACACACGGGTGGGTGCGGGTTATCAGTTACAAATTAGTGATGACCAACAATCAGAAGTCTGGATCACCGGGGCCTATCAATGGAAGACGGGGGGGACGATTGCGAATGAAACGGTTGCGCTTCGATACGGGACGCTACGTTGGAAAAATGTCGGTCCGGATGACCCCAATTCTACACCCTTTAGTAACGCTGCACGTTCCGGAGACAGCGGCAGCCCTATTTTTGTCTACGATACCGTCGATAAAATATGGAAGGTAGCAGGCGTTCTTCATGCCGAAATAAGTAATGGAGGCCCCTATAATCGGGTAAGTGGTGAAGAATATATTCCGGATGGTTATCTGGACAGAATATTAGCCATGAATCGATCTGCACCGGTTAATGATAATGCCTATGACGGCTTGCTCTATTGGCGACCTGAGGCGATAATCCAAGCTGATCACAGCTGGAGCTGGCAGGGTTTGGAGCAAAAATACCGTGATCTTGCCCCCTCATTGGCCTCGTTCACTGAGTTGGATGCGACTAAAGATCTTACTTTCAGCGGTGAAGGGAATACCGTGCTACTCACCGACTCGGTGAACATGGGGGCGGGGAAACTTCAATTCTCTGGTAACTATATTGTCGATTCTGAGCAGGGCAGACAAGCAACGTGGGTTGGCGGAGGCGTCGAGGTCGATGAAGGTAAAAGAGTATTGTGGAAGGTCAATGGCCTTAGCCAAGATGCTTTACATAAAATCGGCGCAGGAACACTCGAAGTACAAGGGACGGGCGTCAATCAGGGAGCATTGAACGTCGGCGATGGGTTAGTCATTCTTAATCAACAACCTGATAGCGACGGGGCGGTACAAGCCTTTTCCACCGTGACCCTAATCAGTGGCAGACCAACGGTTCAACTCAGTGATACCAAGCAGGTTAATCCTGACAATATTCGCTTCGGATATCGGGGCGGAACATTAGATGTACAAGGTAATAACCTCTCTTTTACTGATATTAACCATAATGACAGTGGTGCGCGTATTGTTAATCGCGATATGACTCGCTCAGCCTCGGTGACGGTAACAGGGAATAATACCCAGTTTCTTGGCTCTTTTGGTGAACAAGCCTCTCAGTCACAACTTTCACTCGTGTATAGGCCAACCGATCAGAAAGGGGAGTGGACGTTGCGTGGTGGAGCGATTGCACACCAACTCAATGTCGATAAAGGTCGAGTCAATCTAGGCGGTGAACAGGTTTTGCACGCGGGAGGTGTTTATTTTTCGAATGATTGGGATGATAAGCACTATGACTTTACACAAATTAATGTAGCGCCTCATTCACAACTCGGGCTCAGCGAACATGCCAAGGTCAATGCCTCGATTCAGGTTGCAGAGGATGCAACGTTATCACTATGGGACCGCGCAACGTTAGCCGGTCATGTGGCGCTTGCTGAATCGAGCAGTCAGTTACTTGCCGAGATTTCCCTTCATAATAGTCAATTAGGGGCATTAGAATCCTCGGTCTCAGCAGATATTTCAGGGGAAGGGCGAGTCGAAAAATGGGGCGAAGGTAAACTAACGTTATCTGGAAACCTTACTAATACTCAAGGAGTGATTATTAAAGAGGGGGAGGTAAAGCTTGATGGTAATCTCTCGACAAATATGGTGATGGAGAGCGGCACAATATTATCGGGAAAGGGTTTTGTTAATGCGCTGAAGATGTACGACATGACGACGCTAGTGCCTTTTACACAAGACGATCAAGCCTCTCAACTACATATTGGACAGCTCCAGTTAGCCAAAGGCACCAGTGCTATTCTTCGCTCTGGCTTCACTCAGTCTACGACCGATCGAGTGTTGATAAACGGAGACCTCATTACTGCTGCAGACGAACCGCTTTACGTCACCGTCAATCCAATGGGAGTATGGCAGGATAGCGATACCAATCATAATGGGGCGGCGGATAACCAAGAGGGCCTGTCGCTGGTCCAAGTAGGCGGAAAGAGTACCGCCGACAGTGTCAAATTAGTAGGGTCTTATGTCGCACGCGGAGCATTTGCCTACGATCTTTATGCGTTTGCGCCTGGGCATGCTTCAAGCGATGAACGAAAAGTTACGGGAAGTGGTAATCAGTATTGGGATTATCGATTACAAAATATTTGGTTAGATGCCAATGGAATCAGTACGCCCGTTGAGCCGATACCAGAGCCCACCCCAGAACCAACGCCAGAGCCGATACCGGAACCCACGCCAGTTCCTAGCCCCGATCCAGACCCTTTACCCGTTCCTGAGCCTAAACCGATACCCAAACCCGAACCTGTCCGTCATGCGGTCACGCCGCAAGTTCCCGCTTTCCTTTCTTTACCTGCGATGATGCTTAATTTTAATCGTACGTTAACGGGGCTCATTACGGATACTGCTAACGATAGCTACAGTCATTTCTTTATGAGCGGTTATGACGGTAGGGAACATTATCATGCTAAGGGCGGGTTTAGTGATTATGGCTATAACTTTTCCTCGAAGTATCAAGGTTGGTTAATGGGAGGACGCTGGCTTTCAGATCCTGATAGCCCTGAATTTATCTCCGCGAGTATTGTTGCGCATCGTGGTAATTTATCGATGAAACCTCAAGCTGTCGACGGACTCAGCCGAAGCTATTTCTCCACACAAGGGATCACAGGTCTTACCCATTGGCAAAATGAGCAAGGTTGGCAGCTAACCGCCCAACTTGGCTACACCCGTATTAAAGGGGCGGTAACAACCGATTTACGAGGGAATGTCGCCTCGCCACGCGCTACACTGATTCACGCTGGTATAGAATTAGCAAAGGCTTGGGAATGGGACAACCAGCGTTTAATACCTCTCCTTGCCGTCGACTATCAGCACTTAGCGATTAAGCGTTTTACGGACAGTGACGGGGCAAAAGTAAACTACGCACTGCACAATGCCCCGGATATTCGACCCACTCTGCGTTATCAATGGCACGCAAATGCGGATTCCTACCCACAATTAGCCTTTAATCACGAATTGGGCTGGCGGATCACGACACGTAAAAATGCTCAAACTACGATAAGTGGTGGTGGGGATAAAACGACCTTCAAGAGTGGAAGAGGCGGGGATCATCTTTTAGCAAAGAGTGGTATTGATTTACACCTTACTCAGCATATCGCCTTGACGACACAAGCTCAATATCAACAGCGATTACAGCGTGAAGGTATTAATGATTGGGCGGTAACAGGAGGGGTAAAAATAACCTTCTAACATCATACAGATAGCCCCCGCGAACGGTAACCCTTCGTGGGGGCAGAGAGTTATAAGGCTTTACGGGTAAAAATAGTGGTCGGGATAGAAGGCTTACTGGCCGTTGTTTTGACTTTATAAATACAAATCACTGAGGTGAACAAGGCTATCGCCATAAAGCAGTAAGACGCATTGGGGCTACTGGTTAAGCCGTTTAAGAAACCGACGAAATATGCGCCTAAGAATGCACCCAACGCACCAAAGCTATTAATCAACCCAATAGCCACCCCCGAGACATTCTTTGGCATCAACTCTGGGATTAACGCAAAGAACGGCCCATAAGGTGCATACATGCAGGCTGCTGCCACGGTGAGTAAACCATAAGATATCCAGAAATGACTATTACCGATGAAAAAGGATCCCGCAAAAGCTAAGCCAGCGACGGCTAAGAGTGGCCAGATGAATAACTTACGGTTCTGTACTTTATCCGACAGCCAAGAAACGACCAACATCAAACAAATAGCGGCTAAATAAGGTGGGGCCGATAGCCAGCCGACCGAGACAATATCCATTGAGGAGGCCGATTTAATGATTGAAGGTAGCCACATCATAAAACCATACACACCGATGCTCCACAAAGCATGGGCCGATGAAAGCAGCACAACGGAAGAAGAGCGTAGAGCTTCGCCATAATTCCTCACAGGAGTTATCGCCTGTTGTTCTCTCTCCATGGCCAGTTGTAGATCCTGTTTCTCAGCTTGTGATAGCCAGTTCACATCCGAAGGTTTATCGCGCACCACAAGCCACCATATACCCGCCCATAATACTGCGGGGATCCCCTCAATAATAAACATCTCTCGCCACCCAAAGGCATGGATTAGATAGCCAGATAGCACCGACATCCATAGTACGGTAACGGGGTTACCAAGGATCAGAAAGGTATTGGCCCGCGAGCGCTCCTCTTTAGTAAACCAAGTGCTGATATAAATAAGCATTGAAGGCATGACTGCGGCCTCAACAATACCCAAGGTAAAACGGATAGCCATCAGTGCAGGAATATTACTGACTAAGCCGGTAGCCGTCGCACACAGCCCCCAGAGTAACAAACAAATAAAAATTAATTTCCTAACGCTACGTTTTACCGCATAAATCGACCCTGGAACCTGAAAGAAAAAATAGGCTAAGAAAAAGAGTGCACCAATCAGCGAAGAAGTACTTTTAGAAATATTGAGATCTTGCTCAATACCGGAGGCTGCCGCAAAGCCGTAATTGGCTCGGTCTAAATAGGCGAGGCTGTAGGTGATGAAAATAATCGGTATTAAATACCACCACCGGCGTTGACTAAGTTTTTGTAGAGTATTGGACATGGAGACCCCGGAACGCGTCATAGCAAAAGGATGAGTGATAACCTAGCAGTTGCGGGGAAGCCAAAACCTCGCGGTGATCACTGTTTTCCGTGTTAATAAATCGTGTTACCAGATATGTGAGAGTCTTTGAATATTAGCAGGCCCGTTACGTTGAAAAGAGCATTGTCTTACAGCGTATAGCGAAATTCGTTAAAGCGTGGAACGATTCTTTGTGGTAAATCATTAGGAATAGAAAAATGAGGGAGATGAAATGCGGCAGATTGATTTGAATGCAGATTTAGGAGAAGGAAGCCCTGACGACGCTGAATTGTTAACGCTGGTTTCCTCCGCGAACATCGCATGTGGCTATCATGCAGGGGATGCGGACACCATGTTAACCAGCGTGCGGGAAGCGATACGCAACAATGTTGCTGTAGGTGCCCACCCCAGTTTCCCAGATCGAGAAAATTTTGGTCGAACGGCAATGTTTCTCCCTCCGGAAATCATTTACGGCCAAATACTCTACCAAGTGGGAGCGTTAGCCGCCCTCACTCACTCACAAGGTGCTCGATTACACCATGTAAAACCGCACGGTATGCTTTATAACCAGGCTGCTCGCGATCCTTTATTAGCCGATGCCATTGCTAAAGCGATTTATACGCTGGATCCAGCGCTCATTCTGGTTGGGTTGGCAGGGAGTGAGCTAATTCGCGCAGCAGAGCACTATGGTTTATCAACACGACAAGAAGTCTTCGCTGATCGTCGCTACCAAGCGGATGGAACGCTAGTTCCCCGCGCGCAGGCAGGGGCGATGATCGAGGACGAAGAACAGGCTTTGGCACAGAGCTTGCTGATGATTGAGTCGGGTGAGGTAGAAGCGATAACAGGGGAGCGGGTTAACGTCACCGCACAAACCTTATGTCTGCACGGCGATGGAGAGCATGCTCTGGCTTTTGCCCACCGATTACGGCGGGAGTTTGAATCGCGCAATATTCAGGTAGTCGCGTAACAATGGCAAGATAATAGTGGGGATTGTTTGGGCTTTATTCATATTCCTTACCTGCCTCAGCAAGCTGCGAAGCATTCCGGTAGCGCCAGCATGGCGGCGGAAACCGTAAAGCAAGGACTACAAATTGCTATCCATACCGCCTTACAGGTTGAACTCGATATGCAAATTATTGGCGGTACAACGTACTGATTACCGTGTAGACGATATCCTATGACGCTTAAGGGATATAAGAGAATTTAAAGAGGATTTAAATATTAAAATATCTAATAATTTTAATTGCACTCGAATGAGAGGTTTATTTAATCGATTATGGTATTTTTATTTAAAGTAATTGGAATTTTTTAGTAATGAGTGAGTGGGAGTCGTCTTCAATATTTTATATATTATAATCCTCGTCACAAAAAACATCATAAAACTATTAACCAAATAATTAATTAAAAGTAGCGAAAATAGCTATAGAGATAAAACTTTGCAGTGGAAGTGATTGTAATTTTATCATTTTATAGTGCTTTATTTCATATGTAAAAAATATCTATGAATTCGATAGGTCAAGGAGAGAGGATTTTATCGAACTTTGATTATTTTGGACTGAATTGATCTTATATAATATTTGAAAATACTTTTCTTGCTTTAATTTAGTTATTGAAAATCAACAGATACCTTAAAACGAGACAACACTTATGGAAAAGAAATCTATCTATTTATTTTGCTCTGCTGGGATGTCCACCTCACTTCTCGTTGCTAAAATGCGTGAGCAAGCTGATAAATATAACGTTCCTGTCATTATCGAAGCTTTTCCAGAAACCTTTTTGACGGAAAAAGGTGAAGAAGCTGATGTCATATTATTAGGGCCTCAAATCTCTTACATGCTTCCTGAGTTTAAAGAGGCATTCCCCACAAAGCCCGTAGAAGTTATCGACTCAATACTCTATGGAAAAGTTGATGGGCTGGGTGTGTTGAAAGCAGCGATAGGATTAATAAAAAAACCTTAATAATAAGGGGTATCACAATGTCTACACAAAAAATAATAATATAATAAGTGATATTCACCTATTTATATTAATCCCCATTAGGTTGATCGATAAATATAAAAATTAATACTTTTTTTATTTTTATAAGGTGCTAGCTATGAGTAAGATCATTGATTGTCTTGAAAGGATACTGCTACCTTTTGCGGTGAAGATAGGTCGGCAGCCTCATATAAATGCTATTAAAAATGGTTTTATTAAATTAATGCCACTCACTCTAGCTGGGGCAATGTTTGTATTAATTAATAATGTCTTCCTTAGCTTTGGAGAAGGATCTTTTTTCTATTCACTCGGAATACGTTTAGAACCTAGCACCATCGAAATAGTCGAGAACTTCAAAGCTATCGGCGGTAACGTCTATAACGGTACGCTGGGGATTATGTCGTTAATGGCACCCTTCTTTATCGGGGCAGCGTTAGCGGAAGAGCGTAAAGTTGACGCCATGGCGGCAGGATTACTGGCAGTAGCGGCCTTTATGACGGTAACGCCATATAGCGTAGGCGACGCTTACGCAGTAGGTGCTAACTGGTTAGGTGGCGCTAACGTTATCTCCGGGATGATTATTGGTATCGTCGTGGCTGAGCTGTTTACCTTCATTGTACGCCGTAACTGGGTGATACGGTTACCCGACAGCGTTCCCACCTCTGTCTCACGCTCTTTTTCTGCCGTCATTCCAGGATTTATCATTTTATCGATAATGGGAATAATTTCTTTTGGGTTGACCCATTGGGGAACAAATTTCCATCAAATCATTATGAATACGATTTCAACTCCACTCGCATCACTTGGAGCTGTCGTCGGTTGGGCCTATGTCTTGCTAGTCCCCCTGCTATGGTTTTTCGGTGTTCACGGCGCGCTCGCGCTATCAGCACTGGATAGTGCGATTATGACGCCTTGGGCCTTAGAAAATGTTGCAATTTACCAGCAATACGGTTCCGTTGAGGCAGCGATTGAGGCCGGTAAAACTTTCCACCTTTGGGCTAAGCCTATGTTGGACTCCTATATCTTCCTAGGAGGTTCAGGCGCAACACTTGGTTTGATTCTTGCAATTTTTATTGCATCACGTCGCGCTGATCATCGTCAGATGGCAAAATTAGCGCTACCTTCGGGGATTTTTCAGATAAACGAGCCAATTCTCTTTGGTTTACCGATTATCATGAACCCGATTATGTTTATTCCTTTTATCCTTATTTCGCCTCTATTAGCCGCTATTACTGTAACAGCCTACTATTTCGGCATTATTCCTCCGATGACTAATATCGCTCCTTGGACGATGCCGACAGGTTTGAGCGCCTTTTTTAATACCAATGGCAGTGTGGCTGCCTTTCTATTAGCCATCGTTAATTTAGGTGTCGCAACGTTGGTCTATCTGCCCTTTGTGATGATTTCAAATAAAGCACAAGCCACTATTGAACAAGAAGAATCGGAAGAAGATATCGCCAATTCTCTAAAATTCTAATACCGAGGGTTCGTCGACTATTAGACACTCCCAAGTAATGAGGAAATATTATGTTTGATTTGAATACGGTAGAACCTGATAACACAGAAGTTAATGATCTTGAAGAAATCGTAATGGGATTAATTATCAACGCCGGTCAAGCTCGGAGCCTTGCTTACGCAGCATTAAAAGAAGCGAAACAAGGAAAATTTATCGTTGCAAAAGAGATGATGGAGAATTCCCAACAAGCATTGAGTGATGCACATCGTGTACAAACACAATTGATTGAAAGCGATGCTGGACAAGGAAAAGTGAAAGTGAGCCTAGTGTTAGTCCATGCTCAAGATCATTTAATGAATGCAATGCTAGCCCGTGAACTCGTTGCTGAAATGATTGAACTCTATGAAAACATAAACTGATTTTTACCTAGAGTAGGTTGTTGAGAATGATCAGAACAGAGATCCCCACCGCTCGCGAGCACCAACTTTTTAATGGTCACAATTTTCACGTCTTTATTTATACAAAAACAGAGAGCGTGAGCGGGCTTCATCAACATGATTATTACGAGTTCACCATCGTCTTAACAGGACGTTATTATCAAGAAATTGATGGGCATCGGGTGCTTTTAGAACGTGGGGATTTTGTCTTCATTCCAGTAGGCTCGCAGCACCAAAGTTTCTATACCGCAGGGGCGACACGTATATTTAATGTAGGGATCAGTAAACGTTTTTTTGAGCAACATTTTCAATCGCTGTTCCCTAGCGACTTTACTGCAACGCAAGCTTACGCTATTGAAAATGGCTTTCTTACTCATATTGAGTCGGTAATTACCTCGCGTCATTTTCGTGAAAATGAGTTCGACGAGTTTATTGAATTGGTGTGTTTTTATATCAGCAATCGCTTAAGGCATTACCGAGATGAACCGATCAAAGATAGTGTGCCGCTCTGGTTAAGAAATACGGTTGAAGCGATGCACGACAAGCTGATATTTGGCGATGCTGCACTTGAGCATATGGTAAAAATTTCAGGTAAGAGCCAAGAGTATTTAACACGAGCAACACAGCGTTACTATAGTAAAACACCGATGCAAATTATTAATAATATCCGTATTAATTTTGCAAAGAAACAGCTCGAAATTACCAACTGTTCAGTCACTGATATTGCATATGAATGCGGGTACAGTAGTCCAAGTTTATTTATTAAAACATTTAAAAAACTTACTTCTTTTACACCAAATAATTATCGAAAGAAGCTAAACAGTTATGACGAATGTTAAATCAGTACTTTTATGGATGGGTAATTATCTCTTTAGTACCGAATAGTTACCGATAAATATCGACCAGATAAGGAACATAAAATGGACAAAAAATTAAAAGTCGTCACTATCGGCGGTGGGAGTAGTTATACCCCGGAATTACTCGAAGGCTTCCTGAAGCGTTACCAAGAACTACCGATTACTGAGCTTTGGTTAGTCGATGTCGAAGAGGGGCAAGAAAAGCTTGATATTATCCACGCACTTTGCGAGAGGATGATCGAAAAAGCAGGTGTGCCGATGAAGGTCTTTAAGACCTTAGATCGCCGCGCCGCGTTAGAAGGCGCCGACTTTGTCACCACTCAACTGCGAGTTGGGCAGTTGAAGGCGCGGGAAAAAGATGAACGAATCCCTCTCAGTCATGGCTATTTAGGCCAAGAAACCAATGGAGCAGGTGGGTTATTTAAAGGGCTACGTACTATACCCGTTATCATTGATATCGTTAACGATGTTCAAGAAATTTGCCCTCAAGCTTGGATCATTAATTTTACTAATCCAGCCGGCATGGTAACAGAAGCACTCTACCGCCATACTAATTTTAAGCGTTTTATTGGGGTCTGTAATATCCCAATCGGTATGAAGATGTTTATTACCGATGTTTTACGCCTGACTCCGCAAGATGAACTCAATATCGATCTATTTGGTCTGAATCATCTGGTGTTTGTTCGTGATGTACTAGTGAATGGCCAATCGCGTTTCGATGAACTGTTAGAAGGCATTGCATCAGGAACACTCAGTGCCAATTCAGTAAAAAACATTACTGACTTAGCCTTTAATGAGGGGCTAATTCGCTCACTACGTTTAATCCCTTGTTCTTATCTCCTTTATTACTTTAAGCCTAAAGAGATGCTGGCTATCGAAATGGGTGAATACTATAAAGGCGGTACCCGCGCCCAAGTGGTTCAACAAGTCGAGAAACAGCTGTTCGAGCTATATAAGAATCCTAATCTTGATATAAAACCAAAAGAGTTAGAGCTTCGTGGTGGGGCATATTATTCGGATGCCGCCTGCGAAGTAATTAATGCTATTCATAACAATAAACACACTGAACACTACGTCAACATTCCTCATAAAGGACACATCGATAATATTCCTGCCGATTGGTCGATTGAGATAACCTGTACTTTAGGTCAGGACGGTGCACAGCCCACCCCACGTATCACCCATTTCGATGAGCAGGTATTAGGGCTTATTCATACCATCAAAGCTTTCGAAATCGCTGCCAGCCAAGCGGCAATAAGCGGTGATTTTAACGAAGTGCAGCTAGCCCTAAATCTTAATCCTCTCATTCACTCTGACAACGACGCTGAAATTCTTGCTCGTGAAATGCTTCTGGCCCATGAGAAGTGGCTACCTAATTTTGCGGAAGCTATTGAGGCTTTAAAAAGATCAGGGGAGAAATAAGTGGCACGTTTACTCGTGGTAAATGCCGATGATTTCGGGCTGAGTAAGGGGCAGAATTATGGGATCATCGAGGCTCATCGACAAGGAATAGTCACCTCGACGACCGCGATGGTTAACGGGGAGGCTATCGCCCACGCCGCCGAATTGAAACGTTCTGTGCCTAGCCTAGGAGTCGGTATGCATTTTGTACTGACCTTGGGAAAGCCGTTATCGGCGATGTCGACTCTTACTCGAGCAGGGCAGCTAGGTAAGTGGGTGTGGCAGATGGCAGATGAAGGTCGATTACCGCTCCAGGAAATCGCTCAGGAATTAGCGAGTCAATATCAGCGTTTTATTGAATTATTCGGCTGTCCGCCAACGCATATCGATAGCCATCATCACGTGCATTTCATTCCGGGTATTTACACCATTGTCGATAATTTTGCCCGCGAGAAAGGAATTCCTGTTCGCCGTGATCGACAATCGTTAGCTGGTAATAATTCGATTTATCCTGTCGCGAGAAGTAGCGAAGGATTTTCCAGCGAATTCTATGGGGATTCCCTTTCGGAGGCACTCTTTTTAAAGATACTTGATGATTCATTACAACGAGGGGAGTCGTCGTTAGAAGTCATGTGTCATCCAGCCTTTGTGGATAATACGATTAAACAGAGTGCATATTGTTATCCACGGCTAATCGAATTAGAGATATTAACCTCGTCTTCGTTGCGAAAGGAGGTAGATAAACGGGGTTACCGTCTTGCAACTTTTGAAATGCTATAAGTAATAAAAACAGAATACTCAATCTTGTTAATATTTTATTTGTTAATAACGACTGCCTTTATTTATTAATTGCGGTATTTAATCAGTTTTTGATTTTATTCTTTTCTTAAATAAAGGCAATTATTTATTCATACTTTAATAGGATAGCTATTTATGCGTACAATTAATGGATTATCTCGTACGTTATGTTTATGTCTCTCGGGTACTGCCTTGTTTTCAGCAGGAATGTTCTCGCCGGAAGTGAAAGCAGTAGGATTTATTGAAGATTCTACGTTAACTGGTGGGATCTATTATTGGCAACGTGAACGCGATCGTAAGGATGTGACCGATAATGGGAAATATAAAACAAATCTTTCCCATTCAACATGGAATGGGAATCTAGATTTCCAATCCGGCTATGCGGGAGGTATCTTTGGGATTGATATTGCCGCCTTCAGCGCAATAGAAATGGCAGAAAATGCCGACAGTGGTCATCCCAATGAAATTGCTTTTTCTTCGAGTAATAAAGCATATAGCGAAGATTTTAGCGGTGATAAAAGTGGCCTCAGTCTCTATAAGGTAGCCGCGAAGTTTAAATATGGACCTTTATGGGCACAAGCTGGCCATATTCAACCTGCGGGGCAAACGTTACTCGCCCCGCATTGGAGTCTACTACCAGGCACCTATCAAGGAGCTGAAGCGGGCGCAAATCTTGACTACGGTAATCTGGGGGCTTTGAGCTTTTCTTATATTTGGACAAACCAGTATAAGGCGCCTTGGCACCTCAAGATGGATCGCTTTTACCAGAATGATAGGCAATCTAAGGTGAAGTATCTGCACTCAGCTGGCGCTAAATATGATGGCAAAAACGGACTTATTTTAGAAGCTGCATTGGGGCAGGCCGAGGGTTATATTGACCAATATTTTGCGAAAGCAAGCTATCAATTTGATATTGCCTCCTCCCCTCTGCGCACCAGTTATCAGTTCTATGGAGCACGAGATAAAGCCGGTAGCGGTAGTATCAACGATATCTACGACGGTACCGCATGGTTACAGGCACTCACCTTAGGATATAAGGTTGCTGACGTGCTCGATCTACGTTTAGAGGGAACTTGGGTTAAAGCCGAAGGCCAGCAAGGCTATTTTTTACAACGAATGACCCCGACTTATGCCTCCTCTAATGGCCGCTTAGATGTCTGGTGGGATAATCGCTCTGATTTCAATGCGAACGGTGAGAAAGCGCTGTTTATTGGTGCGATGTATGATCTAAAAAATTGGGATCTACCCGGTTGGTCAGTGGGCGCTTCCTATGTCTACGCTTGGGATGCCAAGCCAGGCAGAATGTCTTCGCCCGATGCTTATTACAATTCAAGTAATCGCTTGAAAGAGTCAGCCTATAGCCTCGACGCCAGTTACACACTACAAGATGGACGTGCTAAGGGGACAAGGCTTGCATTACATTTCACTCGTTATGACAATCATTCCAATATCCCGAGTTGGGGAGGGGGTTATGGCAACATTTTCCAAGATGAGCGAGATGTGAAGTTTATCGTGACTGCCCCCTTTACTATTTTTTAACGACTAGAAAAGAGTGTTGCGTGTAAAGGTAGCGCCTAATTCCAGCGTTACAAGGTTTCCTAGGTAATATGCCGGTTAATGTTGGTACTGAGAGCAAAGAGACGGGCAATATTCTCTGTCGTAAAGGCGATATTACTGTCTCCCTCTTTCAACGCTTGATCGAGGGAGCAGGCGCGCCGAAGAATACCGAATATAGCGGTAAAATTCTGATCGTAGAGGCTCTCGACACCTTCCCCGATAGCTCCGGCTAAAGCTATCACCGGAGTGTTTGGCGAGACTTTCAGAGCGGTTTGAGCTACTCCATAGGGCGTTTTACCGAATTGAGTTTGTTGATCGATCCCGCCCTCGCCAGTAAATACTATATCAGCACCTATAATCTTTTCCGCCAACCCGGTAAAATTAATAACGATCTCAATGCCTGATTGCAACCGTGCTGATGCGAAGGCTAATAGGCCGGCACCTAAACCACCAGCGGCACCACTACCTGGAACGCTAGCGATTGAGACCCCTAAATGGCTAGTGATTTTTTCTGCATAAATTTCAAGGTTTCTGTCCAGCGTTTGAATCATCTCAGGCGTCGCCCCTTTTTGTGGGCCAAACACCGCTGAAGCCCCATTAGCGCCAATCAGTGGGTTTGTCACATCACAGGCGACGATAAAGTCAGTCTTGGCTACTCGTGGGTCAAGTTCACCTATATCGATATTAGCGATCTTGTGTAGATTTCCTCCCCCCAACGTCACCGCATTACCGTTTAAATCGGTGAATTTAACCCCTAAGGCGCAGGCCATGCCTTGTCCACCATCATTGGTTGCACTTCCACCCAAACCAATAATTATTTTGCGCACCCCTAGATCAAGCGCGTGTTTGATCAGTTCCCCTGTCCCATAAGTAGTAGTGAATAGTGGGTTACGATTTTCTTTTGTGGTATGCATAATACCACTCGCCGACGCCATCTCTATTACGGCCGTTTCACCGTCACCAAGTAGGCCAAATTCAGCGTTAACCGGGTCATGGAGAGGACCCATCACCTCAACAGTAACAATTTTTCCTTCTGTAGCATCGACTAACGATCGTACAGTGCCTTCACCGCCATCTGCCATCGGGACTTTAACGATTTCGCAATCGGGAAATACACGCCTTAATCCTCTTTCCATGCTATCCGCAACCTCTAGGGCCGTCATACTTTCTTTAAAGGAGTCTGGGGCTAGGACAAATTTCATTGTAGTTTCCTTTCTACTCGCGGCATATCAACCGTGGAAGACTTTAGTATCGCCAGCACTTATACGATTAGTGTAAGTTTAAGGCTGGCGGGTAGGTGACATCGTTGTAGTGCCCTCAACTAAAACAGGAACTCGCAAAACCAAGTTGGCGGCAGTGATATATAACCAGCGACGATGGTCAGGATCCGTACAGAGTGCAAGATTACCCGTATCTTGAGAAGGAACTAAAATTTTGCCTAATAGTTTGCCTTGCGGGGTAAAGACCTGCACACCCTCCTTGCTACTACTCCATATATTACCCTGTTCGTCAGTACGAATGCCGTCGGGGATTCCAGGGGTAACTTGAACCAGCAATCTACCTTTGCCCAATTTTTCGTCTTGGACTGGGTAAGCCATGATCTGATGTCGTAAAGATTTATCATCGAAATGATGAGCAAGTTGGGTATCCGTTATATAGAGAGTTTTACCATCTGGCGAAAAAGCTAATCCATTGGGAGAATGAACATCCGGAGTCTCCATTTTCGTTAGCGTTTTAGTATTAGGTTGATAGCGGTAAACATATTCGCCGTCTTGTTCAACTTTTCCGCCATAACCTTCACTTTTGCTTAAAACGCCAAAAGTAGGATCGGTAAACCAAACCGAACCGTCTGGGGACAGCGTCACGTCATTGGGGCTATTCAGTCTTTTTCCCTGCCAGTGGTCGGCGAGTACAGTCCACTGGCCATCTTTTTCCTGCCGCAGTACCGCTCTTTTACCGTGCGAGGCCGTAATAATACGACCTTGCGCATCAACTGTATGACCATTTTGATAGTCGGATGGCGATAACCAGGTTTTTACGCCTTTTTGCGGTGTCCAACTCAATACTTTATTCGCTTTAACGTCGCTAAAAATAAACTGCCCGTCAGCTTGGCATACTGGGCCTTCAGCCCATTTTGCCTGATTTGTTATCACTTCTGGACGAGCGTGGCTATCGATAAGGCTAGAAAAATAGGTATCAAAAGATTGGGTAGCGAACGATGTGGGTGGGGCGGCCACACTGCAGTGGCTGATGACCGAGATAAATAACCCAGTAAGAGAAAGCGACAATTTCGAATTCATTTTCTTGTCCTTATCCTTGTTCTAATAGGCACAATGCATCGTCTGTTCGGCATTAGGTTTAAGCTTAATAATTAACTGAACGTTTGGCTCATTGCCTACCGTTTTTGAAATATGACCAACATGAGGATCATTATCACGTGGGTGAGAACTGGTATCTGCGTTGAATTGCATCTCTCCAGGCCCTTGGACCAAAATTGACCCGTCAGTTGTTTGAACGGACCATTTGCCGGAGAGTGTCACAACCCATTGTGGCCCTGGGGCATGGTGCCAAGTGCCGACATAGCCTGGCGGTAATACAGCATAGGCAATACTTTCTATTTGATCTGGAGAAATGCCAATCCATTGCGGCGCAGAGGGTGGAGCATAGGTCTTAAACTGTAGTCCTTCGATACGACAGGTTTTAATATGCGTGGCACCATTCTTGTCTGCCCATAGGGTGGCGTACTTAATGGGTGGCTGAGTTTTCCCATTACTTTGGGTGGGGAATGTGTCCGAAGATTCAACACTATGTACCGGGGCGGCTGCATAGCTTATTGACGATAGTGTACTAAGGCTGAGCAACACTAAGGCTTTGATAATAGAATTTTTCATAATGGATCCCCGAGAAATCCTAGAAGTATAGCAGTCGAAAAACATATATTGAGGGGCGAAGGGAATATGGCTAAAAATAGCACTCAACTTAACAGACTGAGTGTAAGTTGTACGAATCAGACGGCTATAGGTCTCTATTGCCTTATAATAAAGTTATGGTGATTAGCGCAATCGTCCTCAACGCTCGGGTATACGGACAGTAAATAGGCAAGTATTTTCGGGCTCATCAACCAAGATGCGCTTAAGACGCGTGACACGTTCAGAAGTAGTGGTTTCAGTGATTCTGGTGGCACATCCCTACCTATATTAGATAAATCGTACTCCTCAACCCAGGTCGGTATTTCACTACTTTTGATTTTCGATGGGCCGACCAGTGAAGGCTTGCCATGACGCATTAAAATAATTTCCATAATAATTCCCCTCAATTTATATCAAATCACTTAGAGAATAACAGATTATATAAATATACTAATCCTCTCTTGGTTTTTTTTGATAAATATACTACACAGTAGGTATATTAATTATCTTCTCATAAAAAACATCTCGGATTGGGATCTCTTATATATTGCATCAGTATTTTCTTATGATAAACTGTCGATAGGTTTTCATAGAGTGAACAATAAGTTTATAATGAATCTTTTCTTAACCATGTCAGTTTTTGTTAAAATTGTCGATTCAGGTAGCTTGTATAGTGCATCGGTTGAATTTAATATATCTCCTACTATGGTTGGGAAACATCTCCGAATGCTAGAGAGCCATTTAAATTTCAGGCTCCTCAATAGAACGACAAGACGTATCTCTTTAACTCAAGCAGGTGAAAATTATTATAATCACTGCAAGGAAGTTTTATCATTAGTTGAAAGTGGTGAAGAAAGATTCAGAAAAAACCATCCCTCCCTCTCAAACAATATCATTGTGTCAGCTCCAGAAGTCCTTGGTAAACACCTTATATTACCTATAATATTAAAATATATGGAGCATCACCCTGATATAAATATAGAGCTTGAATTATCAGATTCTTTCATAGATTTAACTACCAGCAAAATAGACATTGCTATTCGGGTTGGTGAGGTTCCTGATAGTAATGAAATTATTTCCAAGTATATCGGGGACTATGAATTCGTAGCTTGCGCGAGTCCAAAATATCTCAAGGAATCTGGTTCCCCTATTAACCCAGATGATTTATTAGATCATCAATGTATATCATTCAATAAGAAAATATTAAATGAATGGCAAGGAAATGAATTTGTCGAGAAGATGAAGAAGAGTAGGATAGTCAGCTTCTCAATTGATGCAATCAGGATGAGTGCTTTATCTGGCCTATGAGTCATTATACATTCAAAAATATTTGTGGAGGATGATATAAAGAATGGGAAGTTATTAGCCATTTTAGAGGATCATCCATTACCAAGAAGAAAAGTTAGTGCAATTTATCACAAGGATAAAAAAAATAATAAAAAGGTTAAAAAGTTAATAGAGTTTATTCAGCTGCATACTGCCGATGTAATTCAGGGTTAAGACTATCATCTTTTTTTTAAATACCTTAAAAATAATCGCCTAGGGTAAATAGGTAGATATTACACCCGGAACTATAAGGCTGGTTGATGCCAGCACCGGTCAGCTTCTGCGCCTTATCCATTAACGGCAATGTTTTTCACTGTAAGATTTAGCGATTTTTTTAAGACGAGGAGAGGCTCCGATCATTGGTGATAAGACCTCTGTTGTGACGCGGGTGACAGAGTATTTTTTATCCGGTTTATTGTTACTCGACACTCATTTTCGACAAAAATAGAGTTGCTTGTGTACAATTTATACGCATAATGGTTGCAATTATTTACAATTTTTATCTTTGAAGTTGTATTTTGACAGGGAAATGTCATGCGTCACCACCTCACTTACTCTGCGCTCAGCCTTGCTGCGCGCAAGGGCCGTATTCCATTTGGCCCCGTTGTCTTACCACTATTTCTATTCAGCCAACCACTGCTCGCAGCGACATCAAACAGCGAACAGCTGATCATACAGCAGCAGCGGCAAAAGGCACTGGAACAACAACTGACGCCCCCGATACCGGATGTGCGCCTATCGCCACCTTCGTCCAGTTTGGGAGGCTTTGCTTTCCCGCAGGAAAAACCCTGCTTTCCTATCGATCAGGTCGAGTTGAGCGGCCAGGACAAACTCCCACACTGGCTGCCGTTGCAGCGTATTGCTAATCAGGTGCAGGGGCGCTGCCTAGGCGGACAGGGCATTAACCTGCTGATGAGCACTCTACAAAACCGATTAGTGGATCATGGCTACATCACTACCCGCGTATTGGCGCCGGCGCAGGATCTGAAAAGTGGCCAACTGCGATTGGTGGTTGTGCCAGGCTACGTGCGCCAGGTAAAACTGACGGCGGATAGCGGCCATTACATTCAGCCTTACAGCAGTTTCCCGGCCCATGCGGGCAACCTGCTGGATCTACGCGATAGTGAACAGGGGCTGGAAAACCTGCAGCGTTTGCCGACAGTGCAGGCCAGTATGGAAATCATCCCAGGTGAACAACCCGGCGAAAGTGATATTGCTCTGCACTGGAAGCAGGAACGTATGTGGCGTATTGGGGCCTCGCTGGACGATTCCGGTACCCGAAGTACCGGACGTTATCAGGGCGGCCTGACGTTGTCGCTGGATAACCCACTTTCGCTTAGCGATCTGTTCTATATCTCCGGCTCTACTGCTCTACAAAATCAGGGCGGCAAGGGTTCGAAGAATATCACCGGGCACTATTCGGTACCTTTTGGTTATTGGCTGGCCGGGATCTCCGCCAATAGCTACGACTACCACCAGACCGTGGCTGGCCCCTATGAAGATTATCGCTATAGCGGTAAGAGCAAGAACTTGGGGGTCCAACTCAATAGGGTGCTGCACCGTAACGGCAGCCAGAAAACCACGCTGACCTATGACGTGCTGGCGCGCGAATCCAGCAACTACATCAACGATACCGAAGTGGGCGTGCAGCATCGGCGCACCTCGGGCTGGCGTTTGGGGCTGCAACACCGCCACTATATTCAACACGCTACGCTGGACACGGGTGTCAGCTACCAGCGTGGCACCCGTTGGTTCGGCGCATTGCCTGCGCCGGAAGAGACTTTTGGCGAGGCGACGGCTCTCAGCAAAATAGTGAAGCTGAACGCCCAGCTCGACCTGCCATTCAATCTGTTCAGTCAGAACTTTCGCTACAACGTGCAATACCAGCGTCAGATCAGCGCTACCCCGCTGACGCCGCAGGACCAGTTCGCTATCGGTAACCGTTGGACGGTGCGCGGCTTTGACGGCGAGCGCACCCTGAACGCCAATCACGGCTGGTTCGTCCGTAGCGATCTGGCCTGGCGCACGCCGTTGCAAGGGCAAGAGCTTTATCTCGGTGCCGACTACGGTGAGGTGGGCGGTTATGGTTCGGACTATCTGGTTGGGCAGCACCTGGCGGGTGGCGTGGTGGGGCTGCGCGGCTACGTCTTCAAGGTCGGTTACGATCTATTCGCTGGCGTGCCTTTATCTAAACCTGAGGGGTTCAGCACCAGCCCTGTCACCCTGGGCGTTAATCTTAGCTGGAATACCTGAGGGCACGATTATGCGCATAGGCGAATACGATATCAGGGCACCGCTGATCCTTGGCGGTGAGGACGGCGAGGCGGAAGCCTTTGGCGCGGCGGTATGGCTGTGGATGCATTCGCCGATGCACCGCGACGCCCCGCTGCACACCTTGCCGACGCTGCTGCTACCGATTATCAAACGACAGCAATATGTGCTGGCGTCGCATCGAAATAAGCCGGTGTTTTTCCTCAGCTGGGCATGGATGGATCAAGAGGCCGAGGCGCGTTATCTGACGCAGCCTGCGGTGAATATGCTGGAAAGTGACTGGAACAGCGGCGACCGTTTGTGGTTCTGCGACTGGATAGCGCCCTTCGGGCATACGCGGGAAATGCGTAATCTGGTCGTGCGGGAGTTCTTCCCTCACCTGTGTATGCGGGCGCTGTATCACCGCGGGGAGCAGCGTGGAAAGCGCGTGGTGAACTTTAAAGGCGCGCAGGTTAGCCGTCAGCAGGCGCAGCAATGGAGGTCAAGCCATCCGTTAGCCGTCGAGCCGTCAGACATCAAATAAGGACATTGCTATGAACAAGGACTTGTATCGTATCGTTTTCAACAAAGCACGCAACATGCTGATGGTGGTGGCGGATATCGCCCGCTCCGGCCGTGCCGGCTCGGCCCGCTCGTCGGGTCTGGGGCATACCCTAAGCCATTGCATCGGTAAGATGAACGCCGTTAGCTTTAGCTTGCTGATGGCGCTGGGCGCTATCCAACCTGTGCAGGCGGCAATTATTGCCGACGGCAATGCGCCGCGCGGCCAGCAGCCGACCATCGTCAACAGCGCCAATGGTACGCCACAGGTCAATATCCAGACGCCAAGCGCCGGTGGGGTTTCTCGCAATACTTACAGCCAGTTTGACGTCGACAAGCGGGGCGTGATCCTCAACAACTCTCACAAAATGACCCAAACCCAGCAGGGCGGTTGGGTCGATGCTAACCCGTGGCTAGCGAAAGGCGAAGCCAAGGTGATCCTTAACGAGGTCAACTCACGCGATCCCAGCCGTTTGAACGGTTATATCGAGGTTGCCGGGCAGCGTGCTCAGGTGGTGATCGCTAACCCGTCCGGTATTAGCTGTAATGGTTGCGGCTTTATCAACGCCAACCGCGCTACCCTGACCACCGGGCAGGCACAGATCAACAACGGTAACCTGACTGGCTTTAAGGTCGAGCGGGGTGAGGTGGTGGTTGAAGGCGTCGGTATGGACAGTTCGCGTCAGGACCACACTGAAATTATTGCGCGTTCGATTAAGATCAATGCCGGACTGTGGGCTAACGATCTGAAAATCACCACCGGGCGCAACAAGGTGGATGCCGCACACCAACAAATCGACAAATACAGCGATGATCCTGTTACTCGACCGCAGTTGGCGTTAGACGTAGCGAAGTTGGGCGGCATGTATGCCGGGAAGATCCGCATGATTGGCACCGAGACTGGCGTCGGGGTGCGTAATGCCGGCAACATCGGCACGCAGGCTGGTAGCGTGGTTGTCACCGCCGAGGGTCGCATTGAAAATTACGGTAAAATCAGCAGCGGCGGTGATGCGCGGCTGGCCTCGAAGGGCGACTTCAGTCACAGCGGCTCGCTGTTCGCGGTGGGCCATGTCGACCTCAGTAGCGATGGCGAGGTGCAAAATAGCGGCTCTATTGCGGCCCGTAATAATGTGCGTATTCAGGCAGCCAGCCTGAACAGTAGTAAGGGCAGTACGCTGGCGGCCGGTGTGCAGCAGGATGGTCGGCTTGGCGGCAGCGGTGAACTGGCGCTAACCACCCGCGGCAAACTGACTGCGCAGGGGCAAAATCTGGCGGCAGGTAACCTGCGTGCCACCGGGCAGGGCGTGGATATCAGCGGTAGCCGTACCACAGCCAACCAGGTCACGCTGGAAGCTGGAGCTGGCGATTTGTCGACGGTCAATGCGCAGGTTGACGCCGCGCAACAGCTGACCGCCAGCAGTGGCAAGCGGCTCAATAATAACGGCGGCAAGCTGACGGCGAATAAGCTGGTGCTCAACGCGCATGACTTATCCAACCGCAAGGGGGAGATCACTCAGCTTGGCGAGGAAAACCTGCGGTTGAACCCGCAGGGTAAACTGGATAACGCTGGCGGCCGTATTGCCAGTAACGGTAATGATTTGACGTTGAAAGCCGATTCGATCATTAACCAGGATGGGCATATCGTCCATGCGGGTAAAGGCACGCTGACGGTGAATACCGGTCGCTTGCAGGGCGATGGTGGCAAGCTATTGTCCAACGGTCAGCTTAGTATGCGGGGCGGCGACTACGTATTGGACGGTGGTAGCACTTCGGCGCAGCAGATCGCCTTGGATGCCGACAGCCTGTCTCACCGCAATGCTCAATTGGTACAGAGCGGTAAGGGGGAGATGCGCCTCAATGCCCGCGAGGGAATTGATAACCAAGGCGGCCAATTGGCGGCCAATGGTAACGTCACGCTGAATGCGGCAGGGTTGAACAATCAGAGCGGCAAAGTGATTGCTGCGCAGGACGGTAGGCTGAAGGTGCAGGTGAGTGGCGCTATCGATAATCGCCAAGGTCAACTGGCGGCCAGTGGCGACACTCAGCTGCGGGCCGATAAACTGGATAACCGCAAAGGGCTGGTCTCCGCCGCGACGGGCAACGCTGAGGTCACGGCGCGACAGGCGCTGGATAACCGTGGCGGCCGTATCGAGGCCCAACAGGCTCTACAACTGACCGGTAGCGGACTGGAGAATCAGGCAGGGCAGGTGGTGGGCGGTGCGCTTTCGCTGGCGCTGGGTAAAGGGGCGCTAAACAACCAACATGGTGTTATCGCCGCCAGCGGCGATCTGGGCCTGAGTAGCGGTATGCTGAACAATGACGCTGGCCTGCTGCAATCTAGCGGTAATATGAACATCGACACCCAAGGCGCGGCATTGTCCAACCGTCTGAGCGGTGAGGCCGGCGGACTCCTCAGCCAGGGGACGTTGACGCTCCACAGCGGCGCGCTGGATAACAACCAGGGCATGTTGGTGGGTACCGGAATGACCGAACTGTTTACCGGCGAGCTTGATAACAGTCAGGGCACGCTGGTTGGTAAGCAGAAGCTGAATATCGACAGTTTGGCGCTGACCAATGACGGCGGTCTGTTACAGGCTGGCGGTGATGCGCGCATCGACACTCAGGGTCAGGCCCTAAGTAACCGTGATAGCGGTAAGAATGGCGGTATCAGCAGCCTTGGTAAGCTAACGATCGCCAGCGGTGATGTGGATAATCAGGCCGGTTTTATCGCCAGTTCGGGTGAGCTGCAATGGTATGGCGAGCAACTGGATAACCGCCGCGGGACACTGGCTTCAAAGCAACAGCTGTCGGTCGCTGTCAGGGGGATCAATAACCAAGGTGGGGCGATCACGTCCGGTCAGGATATGATGCTGGATGCCAAAGAGCTGTTAGATAACAGTAATCTGGGGGTGATCGGCGCGGGTAAAAAACTGTGGTTGGACAGCGACCACTTGCTAAATAACCATGGCACGCTGGTCAGCGCCGATACGGCGAAGATCACCTTCGGACGGCTGGAGAACCAAGGCGGCCAGGTGACGGCACAGAAGACGCTGGCGCTCCACGGCAGTAGCCTTAATAACAACGACGGCGGCCTGATCCAGAGTGGTGAGGGGGTAGATCTGACCGTTGATCGGCTGACCAACGTCAATAGCGGTGATAAGGGGGGGATCACTAGCCAAGGGGCGATGAAGCTCACGACCCGCGTGTTCGATAACGACCAGGGGGTGGTGGTTACTGATCAGGGTTTACAGCTCAATACCGAAGTACTGCGAAACGGCGGCGGAAAACTGGTGGCACAGCAGACATTGGTGCTGAATACCACCGCTACAGACGGCTTGAATAATCAGCGGGGATTGGTGCAGTCGGGCGCGGAGATGCGTGTCGATACTCACGGCCAGCGGCTGAATAATCAGAACGGTACCTTGCACAGCCTGGGTAAATTGCAGCTCAGTGGTGGCGATATCAATAATCAGAGCGGCACGCTGGGAGCCAAAGGCGACGTCGCCCTGGCAGCACTGAAGTTGGATAACAGTAATGGCGGGCGAATTATTGGCGAACAGGCGGTTCAACTGGTCAGCGCCGGTCTGGATAACCGCAACGGACAAATTCAGGCTGTCGGCAACCTATTGCTGGACAGCACGCAGGGTGTTATCGACAACGCCTTGGGACTGATTCGCAGCGGCGCCACCGTAACGCTCAATGCTCTGCAGTTTATCAACGATAATACCAAGGCGGAAAATAAAGGGTTGGAAGGCCAAGTAGCGACGCTGAACACCGACTCGCTGAGTAACCGTGGCGGCAGCATTCTGGCTAACCAACAGCTGACTCTCACCAACGGCGGTCAGTTGGATAACAGCGCTGGCCAATTGGCCGCCAGCGAAAGCTTACAGTTGCAGGGCGCGGCGCTTAGTCTGCTGAACACCGGCGGTATCGTTAAAGCGGGCAAACTGCTGGACATCAACGCGCAAGTCGTCGGCGGCGACGGGCAATTACTGTCGCTGGGCGATATAAATCTGGTCAGTGCGCAGGGCATTAATAACAGCGGTGAGATGATTGCTAACGGCAATTTTAACTTCACCACGCCGGGCGATGTGGCTAATCGTGGCAAACTGCTCGCGGGGGGCAAGCTCGATCTACGCGCCGCTAACCTGTTCAATGCCGCCAGCGGCGAGATTAATGCTGGGCAGGACCGGCTAACAGTCAATGACACTTTGACCAACTATGGTCTGATCGATGGTAAACATACATTGATCCAGGCCAACGCGCTGAGCAACATCGGTACCGGCCGTATTTATGGCGATGCTATTGCTGTACACACCATCACCTTTAATAATCTAGCGGAAAATGGCACCGCTGCCACACTTGCCGGGCGAGAAAGGGTGGATATCGGCACCCTCTCGCTGAATAACCACGATCATGGGTTGATTTATAGCGGTGGCGACATGGCGATTGGTGGCCAGCTCGACGCCAACCACCTAGCCACTGGCCAGGCCAGTATCCTCAATAATCACAGTTCGACCTTTGAATCTGCGGGTAACATGGCTATTTCGGCCGGGCAGATCAACAATATCAACGACCGTTTTATGACCGAACGGGTTACCATTGCTAACGAAAAAATCACCGAGTATCAGCAATCGGGCGATCCGGTACGCTGGATGGCCGGAGAACCCGGCGTTTTCGTTGACCGCAATTCATCCAACTCGCTGTTGAACCTAAATACCCCTGGGAAAACGGGGCGTAACAACGATAGATTTACGCAATACGACATCACTCGTACGGTGCAGGAAACGCAGGTTAAGGAGAGCGATCCGGCCAAAATTATCGCGGGTGGCGATATGGCGATCAACGCCGAGCATCTGCTGAACGATAAGAGCCAAGTGATCGCGGGCGGCACGCTGGCGATTAATGCTGGCAGCGTGGATAACGTGGCGGTACCGGGTCAGCGCTTAACCACCGACGTCGGCGAAGTGACCCATTACTACCGCATTAAGAAGAAGGGGAAAGATAAGCAGGGGCAGACTACCACGGCCTATACCCCACCGACCACTATTCAGACCCTCTCGCTGAAACCGAGCCAACTGATTGACCACGGGCAGGTGGCAGGTAACCCAATCGTCATTACTCCCCTGACGCAGCAGGGCACTAATGCCACTATAGGCGCTACCAATGCGGTCAATGCGGTGGTCAACGGCAGCGATATTTCCGCCGACATGCAGACTACTGGTAGCGGCGCTCTGCCGGTGATCCAAGCCATAGCATTGCAGCCGGGCCAGCAGTTCGAAGTCGCCAACAAGGTCAATAACCAGCAGGGTGACGCGGTGAACAGCGTGGTGCGCATTGTCGGGCCAGACACCCGTTTGCCGGACAACAGCCTGTTCAGGACGCATCCGGCACCGGATGGCCAGTATCTGGTGGAAACCGATCCGCGCTTTACCAGCATAAAAAAATGGCTGGGAAGCGATTATATGCAAAATCACCTTACCCCTAACGGTGACACCCTGCTGAAACGGTTGGGGGACGGTTATTACGAACAGCGCTTGATCCGCGAGCAGGTGATCAACCTGACCGGTCAGCGTTATCTGGACGGTTATAATAGCGATGAGGAGCAGTTTAAGGCCTTAATGGATCAAGGTGTTGCTTTTAGTCAGCGTTATAACTTGAAAGTCGGCGTGGCGCTGACAGCAGAGCAGATGGGGCTATTGACCCAGGATATCGTCTGGTTGGTGAGTACCAACGTCACCTTAACGGACGGTAGCCAGCAAAATGTTCTGGTACCGCAAGTGTATGCCCGCCTGAAACCGGGGGATCTGGACGGCTCCGGCGCCCTACTTGCCGCGCGTAACGTCACCCTTCATCTTGGCGAAGGCCTGTTCAACAGCAGCCAGATCGCCGGGCGTGAAGCGGTGAAACTGAGCGCCGACACTATCAGCAATGTGGCGGGCCAGATTCAGGGGGCTGACGTTAGCTTGACGGCCCGTACCGATATTAACAATATCGGCGGGGTGATTCAGGGCGATAACTCGCTGCTGGCCAGCGCCGGTCGTGATATCAACGCCATCAGTACTACCCGTACGGCGCAGAGCGCTAGCAGCGCCAACAGTTTCGAACGCACTACTATCGATACTGTGGCAGGCATGTACGTGCAGGGAGCCGACGGCAAGCTGATACTGCAGGCTGGCCGCGACATCAAGTTGGATGCGGCACAGGTGATTAACAGTGGTGAGAATGGTCAAACCCTGCTGAATGCCGGGCGCGATCTCACCCTGAATACAGTGACCACGGCTAGCCGCGACAATCTGATCTGGAATGGCGACAACAGCCTGAAACAGGGTAACAGCCAACAGGTCGGTAGCGAAGTGGTGGGTAAAGGGGGCGTAACCCTTAATGCCGGGAACGATATCACTGCCCAGGCGGCAATGGTCTCGGCCGGCGCTGTGCTAAACCTTAATGCCGGCCATAACATCAATATTCTCAGCGGTGAGAACAGGCTCGACCTGGACGAGCGACACAAGGTAACTGGCGGTAATGGCCTAATGTCGACCACCACGACCAGCACCCACGACAGCCTGGAGCGCCAGACCGTACAGGGCGCAACCCTGAGTGGCGATAGTATTAATTTGTTGGCGGGGAATAATTTACGCGTTCAGGGGAGCAGCGTGGTCGGGACTCAGGACGTGAAACTGCTGGCTGGGAATGATCTGAGCATCACCGGCGCGACCGAAAGCAATAGCGAACTGCACCGCAAGCAGGAGAAAAAATCTGGCCTGATGAGCAGTGGGGGGATCGGCATCAGCTACGGTACCGAAAGCCTGAAAACCACCCATACCGCGCAAGGGCTGACCAATCAGGGCAGCACCGTCGGCAGCGTAAACGCTAATGTCACCCTAGGAGCGGGTAATAACCTGGCCGTGACTGGGTCCGAGCTGGTGGCCGGTAAGGATCTGGCGCTGAGCGGTAAGAATGTGTCGGTGACGCAGGCGCAGGATCAGAACAGCCAGACTCATAAGGTCGAACAGAAGAAATCCGGTCTGACGCTGGCACTGTCCGGCGCAGTTGGCAGTGCGCTGAATACTGCGGTAGAGACCTCGCAGCAGGCGAAATCCACCGACGACAGTCGCCTGGCGGCATTACAGGGCACCAAGGCCGCGCTGAGCGGCGTGCAGGCGGTGCAGGCGGCGCGTTTAGCGCAGGCGCAGGGGGACGATCCGGCTAATAACAATATGGTGGGGATCAGTATTTCCTACGGCACCCAGTCTTCCACTTCGACGCAACACAGCGGGCAGAGCACCGCGCGGGGCAGCAGCCTGACGGCGGGCAACAATCTGAGTATTACCGCCGGCGGTAACGGCGTGAAGGGTCAGGACGGCGATTTGCTGGTACAGGGCAGCCATTTACAGGCGGGCAACAACGTCACCCTAGACGCCAACCGTGACGTGAAGCTGCTTTCCGCTGAAAACACCCAGTATCTGGACGGTAAAAACAAGAGCCAAGGCGGTACATTGGGCGTGGGTATCGGTGTCGGTTCCGGCGGTTTTGGACTGAGCGTTTCTGCCAGCGTCAACCAGGGCAAGGGGAACGAGAAGGGTAACGGCACCAGCCATACCGAAACCACCGTCAACGCCGGTAATCGGGTCAACGTTACCAGCGGAGGCGATACCCATCTGATCGGTGCACAGGTCACTGGTGAATCGGTCAAGGCCGAGGTAGGCCGCAATCTGCTGCTAGAAAGCCAGCAGGACAGCGATCGTTACGACTCCAGACAGCAGAACGTCAGCGCTGGCGGTAGCTTCACTTTCGGTTCGATGACTGGTTCGGGTAGCATCAGCCTGAGCAAAGACAAGATGCACAGCAATTATGACAGCGTGCAGGAGCAGACGGGCATTTTTGCTGGTAAAGGCGGCTTTGATCTAACGGTGGGCGAACATACCCAGCTTAACGGCGCGGTGATCGGCAGCACCGCCACCGCCGACAAAAATAAGCTCGATACCGGCACGCTGGGTTTTAAGAATATCCATAATCAGGCTGATTTCGTCGTGGAGCACCAGAGCGTAGGCATTAGCTCTGGCGGTAGCATCGGCAGCCAGTTCGCCGGTAATATGGCCAACGGCCTGCTGGTGGGCGCCAATCATAGCGGACACGACAGCTCCACCACCTTTGCTGCGGTGAGCGATGGCACCCTCATCATCCGTGATCGGGACAACCAGACACAGAGCGTCAATGACCTGAGCCGCGACGTGGAGCACGCCAACCAGACGCTAAGCCCGATTTTCGATAAAGAGAAAGAGCAGAAACGGCTACAGCAGGCACAGCTGATCGGCGAGATCGGTAACCAGGCGATGGATATTGCGCGAACAGAGGGGGCGATCGCCGCGACCAAAGCCGCCAAAGAGAAAATGAATAATATTACCGAGGCCGATCGGGAGGCCGCGGCAGAT